>CM021248.1:6828255-7120439 GCA_010577795.1 Isatis tinctoria | reverse complement strand
GAAGCTAGAGAAGAGAGGAGGAGGAAGAAGGTGTGATTTTTAACATCAAGAGTGAGTTGTATTTATAGGCCAAGGTGAGGGGAGTAGGTGAGACGGGGAACGGTCGTTCTAGGTGGAGAACGATCGTTCCCCTTGGTCGATCCGTAGTAGGTGAGATGCGGTGTCGGGGAACGATCGTTCCGGAGGAGAGAACGGTCGTTCCGTGTTTTTTGTCGGCAAAGTTGGTGAGGTGTGGAACGACCACATGGAACGGAACGGTCGATCTCGTGATGTTGTCGGCAGGGTAGGTGAATGAGGGAACGACCGTTCCTTGGAGGGAACGATCGTTCTGTTGGGTCGTTCTGTCCCAAGAATGGTCGTTCTCTTCAGTTGGTCCTTTCCTCGTGTTTTCCACGTCAACTTGACTCGAACATGTCCATAAACGCCAAACTCCTTCGGAACTCCATAAAATCTGTAAAATACTCAAAACAAAAGAAAAGACTCGAAAAACCAACGAAAGATGTAAATAGAAACTCAAACCGGATACTAAAAACGAATCAAAATACGTTAAAAACCGATGATATCAACTCTCCCCAACTAAAACCTTTGCTTGTCCTCAAGCAAAACCAGATATCTTACAAAGAGGAGAGGTTAGAAAAACGTGTGAAGTTCGTAAAACTTATAGGACCATACTCTAAGTCAATTGCCCGTAAACCGCATTCGCAAAGTTCAGATCAAACCGTACTTCATTGTACTTCTCCATAACCGTAGCAAATAAATGAAATCTCATGATCAAGCAGAACTTAATATTTAACATTCATTATCAAATGCGTGTACTCTCACAAAGGAATATCTACACGTTATGGTCTAGGTATCAAGGTTGGTATTTGGTGGCTCAAGTGTTTCAGTTTCTTTTAGTAGTATAAACAGATGCAAATCATTATGCAAAATCACCGTGAGACACAGACCAATTAGGAGGTACACAACTCTCCTTAACTCTAATCCTTCTACCCTTTTTTAACAAGTCACAAATCAAGAACATGATTAATTTCTTTTAACATTTTATGGAATTTAACGATATTACCTAGACTTTCCCGGTTCCTTCCGTTTTCTTTTCTGTAATGCAAATAATTTTTATTCTTCTTTTTTCTTTCTTTTTCCCCGGCAACGGCGCCATTTTTTTTTTTTTTTTTTTTTTTTTTTTTTTTTATATATCGGAGAGTGGAACCGGTTAGTCTCTAAGATCTGCATCAAAAGAACATCAACAATGTAAGCTTATTTCTTGAATGTGAATAAAACCTTCTACCCTTTAAAAGTTCACCCTCTTTTGAAACGAAAATTTTCAATGAATATGTTCAAAGAGAGAGATCACATTTCTAGACACATCCCATGAGTTTAATCAGAAAGAGACCACCTATCTAGACACAATCCTAAAGAAAAGTTGTGTCGGTCCGTATACTCCATAGTTTTTGCACATGAATGCAATGACAGTAAACGAAGAAAAGTGGGTTTCAACATGGAAATGGTAAGGGTGTGGTACTAGACTAAGGATAAGTCTAGCCATTTGGAGTTAGCAAAGATTGGTAAAAATTGATGCAAAGAAAACTCCAAATGTAAAATCCAATACATGATTATCAACCCCCTAAGTGAGATAAATTAAGTCCATATTAAGTTCCGAAAATTCGATTAAGTTCAGATGATTTGAGAAATTCACTAAATGATCAAGTTATGGATTTTTCTGCGTTTCCAAACTATCCTCAAACAATGCTAAACAGTCTTAAGGCAATGACATCGAACATGTTGCAATTCCAAAAAGTTTTAACAAAATCACACACTGTTTTGTATTTTTTTTTTTTTTAGTTTTTGAAAATCTAAACACACCAAAATAAAACATAAGAAGTAAACATCAATAAAACACAATGTTAGTACACAAATAAATCCCTCCCCCAGACTTGTTTTTAACCGTCCCGGTTAAAAAAAATCTGAATGAGAAACCTGCAAACTCATAAATAAAATAAAAATGTCCTAAATGGATTTGACAGTGGTGTAGGGACAAGAAAACTTACCTGAAGACGTGCACCCCCCCTCTATTTTTATTTTTATTTTTATTTTTATTTATTTTTTTATGGAGCACTCCGGCGGAGCAGGTGCTCGGAAACAGATTTGGGGTGCTCGCTCGTTTTTTTTTTTTTTTTTTTTTTAACTGAAACAAAGAAAAACAAAACCAAAAATCAATAGTAAAAGAAAATAAAAGAAAAACACTTACCAGTGGGTTGCCTCCCACCAAGCGCTTGGTTTAAGTCGTTAGCTTGACTTCTGAGCACAAGTGCTAATCATGAGAATCAAAAGGCTGAGCCAGTGCACCTTTGGTCCTTCTCTTATTGGGACAAGAAACAAAGTGCGCAAAAAGGTATACAATTGTCCAAAGGAAATAGACAATATTCTCATCAAGGAAGTTTACTACAAATGTAGCGTGTATCTTCAAATATTCCTTGACAGTGAGATGTTGTTGAGAATCAAATGCATTTGATGGAAAGATATAATCAACTTTAGCTTCAAACGAGTTTGTTACAAAATAGTCAACTTTATCTCCATCAATCTTATAAAATACCACATTCTCATCCTCATCATCATCCTCAATCTTAGGGTTCTCTATCTCATCCAAGATCTTATCTAAATCAAATTCATCCCCTAGGTCAGATTTTTCAAGAAGCGATCTAGATTCCTCTAGCATTAAAGAGTTAAGCTCGAGATTATGATCATTCAAAACACAAAGATAACTAGTATCAAAACATATTTCATGATAATCTCTAGCAAATTTTTCTACTCTTAAAGCATCTAGTCTTTGAGTCTCACATATCAAATCATAGCATTCATCAATGAGTATGGAGGAAGGTGAATCATAAGCTACATCTTCAATAGAAGGCATGTGACTATCCTCAAAATCTTGAAATTCAAAGGCTAAATCAGATGTACCTTGTAATTGGAATGGTGAAACCCAATATATTACCTCCTTAAGTGAACGGGCTACCATTATCTCGTCAAATGTAAGCTCTCTTCCTTATAGTACTGCCCGATGTGACATGAGGTTCATCCGGATCATTACTGCTAGGTCACTCCTTGTCAGCATTGGATTTTCCATACAAAGCTTATCCAACTCCACTCCTTGTTCTGGCGTAAGTACGTTCTCATCAAAAGACTCATCTTGAATGTTTTCTTCAAACGTGTCCTCCTCTTCTTGTGGCCAATCATTGTAGTCCATGGCCATCAAAGTTAGTAAAAGTTAGTGTCTTAGACTAGAAATTTCGCCGAAAACCAAAGGTGAAAAATTTGGTCCCCGGCAACGGCGCCAAAAACTTGATACACGAGTTTTAAACCCTTATTCCCTACTGCAAGTGCACAGCATACGAAGTAGTATTTAGGGGTCGATCCCACGAAGACCAGTTTTCACACTTTGATATATTGAGCTAAATTAAAAGCTAAGATAATTCAAATATGTTTTTGGTTTTTTTATTAACTAGTAATGAAAGTGAAATCGGTTGTAAGATAATTTTAACAGGCGTTAGGTCAAGGAATATCGCAGGAGATTCAGAGCGACGGATCAAACAACTATTCAGGCAGTGTTTAAGCACAAGTCTAGAACTCAAACATAAAGATAATATCAATCCACTGTCGTGGTATCAATAACTTTGTCTAACGATCTAGAAATCCTAACTGTCGTTGGTACAAGAAATCGTAAACAAGCATTAAGGATAGGTTCGATTTGTTCACAATTCTCACTACATCTACTGTCGTAGGTAATGGTTAAATTGCTCACCAATGTTTATTCTAGCAACCTAGCAACTGTCGTTGTCTAAATTAACCTCATATCATAAAATCAAATGATCAATTCGATTTAAGCATTAAGAACAACAAGGGTGAAGATATTGATTTGAATAGCCTATTTGTGTTTAACCCTAAAGCTCATGAATTCCTTTGACAAACCTTAACCTAACTAAGAGGTCTACTCAGACATGATTAAAGAAGAAAACAAAGAGATTATAGAGTTCATAATAAAAGCTTGAATAGATAATGAAAGTTGAAAATAACTTAATAAGAACTTAAGTAATGCATAAATATAAATAACTGAAAGTAAAGCATAAATATAAAGACTAAAAGTAAAGCATAAATATAAAGACTGAAAGTAAAACTTGATTAAGCATAAAGATAAGAACTGAAAGTAAAGCATAAGATTAAAAGCATAAGATTAAAGCTTAAAAGAAACTTAACAAGAACTAGATAAAAGCATAAACATAAAACTTAAAACTAAAGAAGAAGCTATGCTTTGAAGCTAGAGAAGAGAGGAGGAGGAAGAAGGTGTGATTTTTAACATCAAGAGTGAGTTGTATTTATAGGCCAAGGTGAGGGGAGTAGGTGAGACGGGGAACGGTCGTTCTAGGTGGAGAACGATCGTTCCCCTTGGTCGATCTGTAGTAGGTGAGATGCGGTGTCGGGGAACGATCGTTCCGGAGGAGAGAACGGTCGTTCCGTGTGTTTTTGTCGGCAAAGTTGGTGAGGTGTGGAACGACCACATGGAACGGAACGGTCGATCTCGTGATGTTGTCGGCAGGGTAGGTGAATGAGGGAACGACCGTTCCTTGGAGGGAACGATCGTTCTGTTGGGTCGTTCTGTCCCAAGAATGGTCGTTCTCTTCAGTTGGTCCTTTCCTCGTGTTTTCCACGTCAACTTGACTCGAACATGTCCATAAACGCCAAACTCCTTCGGAACTCCATAAAATCTGTAAAATACTCAAAACAAAAGAAAAGACTCGAAAAACCAACGAAAGATGTAAATAGAAACTCAAACCGGATACTAAAAACGAATCAAAATACGTTAAAAACCGATGATATCAATTGATTGTAAAGCTTAAACTCGGATAAACATTACCGGTCATATTCCTAAGGTCCGGATTTTATTAAAAAGTCCTAAGTGAAAAATTTGATGCATGACCGGCCATATTCCTAAGGTCCAGATCATATTTAAAAGTCCTAACTGAAAATTGTTGGATATTTTCAGATGTCTAAAGTTGCAAACTTAGACTATGCGGTCCTCAATCTCTCTGGAGATAATTACCTCAAATGGGCGCTTGACACAAAGATCATGCTGAACTCAAAAGAAATTGGTGAATGTATCATCGACGGAAACAAAGAGTCTGTGGGAAATAGATACAAGGCGATTCGTATCATACGCCATCACCTCACTGAGAGTCTCAAGGATCAGTATATAACGGTTGAAGATCCGTTGGAACTATGGAAGGAACTGAAAAAGAGATTTGACCATCAAAGAACGGTCGTTTTGCCTAAGGCAAAATTCGACTGGCTGAACTTGCGATTCATGGACTTTAAGTCTGTGGATGAGTACAACTCAGCCTTGTTCCGAATAGTTTCAAAGTTGAAACTATGTGGTGAGACCATATCGGAGAATGATATGCTGGAAAAGACATTCTCCACCTTCCATTCGAGTAATGTATTGTTACAAGAACAGTACCGCAAGAGAGGCTTCGCGACTTACTCAGATCTGATCGCGTGTTTGATGCTAGCGGAACAGAACAACAATCTTGTTCTGGCCAACAGCGAAATGAGACCAGCTGGAACAGCCCCACTCCCTGAAGCCAACTTGGCCGCTGAGAAAAAGAAAGAGAACGAGGCAAACTACGTCCATAGAAATCAAAGGCATTACGGCCGTGGACGTGGTGGAAAGGGAAAAGAGCGTGGTCACAATAATTACCACCCCTATGGTCGAGGCAAAGGCCGTAACAATCGCGGATTCCAAGAGGACTCTAACCGCGGTCGTGGCCGTGGCCGTGGAAATGGCCGCGGATATCAATCTGGACATCAGTCCGACCCGACCAAATCCGTTTGCCATCGTTGTGGGATGGGTAACCATTGGGCCAAGACTTGCAGGACCCCCAGACATCTTGTAGAATGCTATCAAGAGCGTCTTAAAGGGATGAATCCTGAGGCCCACATGATCCAGCATGAACATGACAATGAGGGTGATTTCGATCATGAAAATGATGATCTTATGGACACAGATCGGAACGATAACATAGTTTATGAGACTTCCGACTGTTTGAAGTGAATCTGAGATTTTAAGTTTTTCCATTTCATGTTGCTTTTATTTGTGTTTGAATTTTATGTCTTTGGATTTTATTTCTTTGGTGTTTAATGAATAATATTAAAGTTTTTAAGACATAAACTCCTGCTTTATGAAGTATGGATGAATTCGTGGTGGATAGTGGGTCAATCCACACGATTCTAAAAGATAAAAGATACTTCATAAATCTTACACTCAAAAAGGCAAACATAAGTACTATAGCAGGACAGACCAGCCTTATAGAAGGTTTCGGCCAGGCCAACATTTTAATGTTTAAAGGCACGCATCTAGAAATCCCTGATGCATTGTTTTCACCAAGCTCAAATCGAAACTTATTGAGTTTTAAAGACATTCGTCTGAATGGTTTTCATGTGGAAACAATGGGCGGAGGAAACAGAGAATTTCTTTAGATAGTTAAAATCGCCCAAGGCCAAAAGAAAGTCTTTGAGACTATACCTGCTATAGCTACTGACATATACTGTATGAAGATCAGTATGATAGAAGCCAATGCCACCGTAAACAAAGCTTTTACGGATATGTTCACTTTATGGCATGACCGGCTCGGACATCCCGGGTCAGGAATGATGCGGAAATTGATATTAAAAACGAGAGGACACACCTTGAAAGAAAGGAGAGTGATCCCGAAAATTCAAACTTGTGTTTCGTGTTCACAAGGTAAATTGATTGTAAGGCCGTCACCAGCAAAAGTGACTAAGGAAACCATAAATTTCTTGGAAAGAATTTAAGGAGACATATGCGGACCAATACACCCACCTTGTGGGACGTTCTGATATTTCATGGTCCTCATTGACGCATCTACACGATGGTCACATGTATGCTTATTGTCAACACGGAACTTGGCATTTGCAAGACTCCTTGCTCAGATAATCCGCCTACGGGCACACTTTCCAGATCTTCCTTTAAAAACCATCCGTATGGATAATGCGGGTGAGTTTACCTCCAGAGCCTTTGATGATTACTGTATGTCCATGAGGGTAAGTATGGAACACTCCGTGGCACATGTACATACACAAAATGGCTTGGCCAAATCTCTCATCAAACACATACAGCTGATCGCTAGACCATTACTCATGAGGTCAAAGCTTCCAGTATCAGCCTGGGGACACGCAGTCTTACATGCCGCAGAATTAATCCGTATCAAGCCATCAAGTGACCATGAATATTCCCCCTCCCAATTAATTACGGGTCAAGAGCCAGACATATCCCATCTTAAAATATTCGGTTGTTCAGTTTATGTACCGATTGCTCCACCACAGAGGACTAAGATGGGACCTCAGAGGAGGATGGGAATATATGTTGGATATGATTCACCCACGATCATATAGTACCTTGAGCCAACTACCGGTGATTTGTTTAAGGCCAGGTACGCGGATTGTCATTTCGATGAGTCCATTTTTCCAACAGTAGGTAGTGAGAAACGGCTGGATAAAGAAATTGCATGGAATCATACATCCTTAAATTGACAAGATCCTCGGACACAAGAAAGTGACTTGGAAGTCCAAAAGATTATTCATATGCAAAAGCTAGCTATACAATTGCCAGATTCCTTTGCTGACCCGCAGAGAGTAAATAAATCGTATATACCAGCCGTGAATGCACCAATACGAATTGATGTCCATGATGGACCGCAAGTTGCTACAGAGTCTAAGCCACGAGCAAAGCGTGGTAGACCTATTGGTTCCAAAGATAAGGCTCCTCGGAAATTAAAGAAAGGTGCTGAAATTCAGACCGAGGAGGTAATGGATTGTCCGGACACAAATGAACCTAAGGAGCCGCAAAATAAAGCTCGGGACGCCTAGCCTCATGGTCCTGAAGTTCCTAATAACAATGAGATCTCAATAAATTTTGTTTTGTCCGGAATCCAATGGAACAGAAAAGACGTCGACGTCGATGATATATTTGCATGCAATGTAGCACTTGAGATTATGAATGAGGATCTAGAACCCACGTCAATAAATGAGTGCACTCAACGATCTGATTGGGCTAAATGGAAAGAAGCCATAAACGTGGAGTTAAACTCTTTAAAGAAGAGAGAGGTTTTTGGTCCCATAATTCGGACACCTCGAGATATAATTCCAGTTGGACATAAATGGGTCTTTGTGAGGAAGAGAAATGAACAAGGAGAGATTGTTCGACACAAAGCACGGCTTGTGGCACAAGGATTCTCACAAAGACCAGGAATCGATTATGAGGAGACATACTCCCCTGTGGTGGATGCAACGACATTCCGATTCCTGATAACTCTGGCCATAAGAGAAAAATTGGATTTACGGTTAATGGATGTAGTAACCGCCTATTTATATGGTCCACTGGATAATGAGATTTATATGCGATTACCAGAGGGTATTGAGCTCAAAGATAAGAAAAATTCTCGCGAGGAACACTGCATTAGGCTGAACAAATCCTTATACGGACTGAAACAAAGTGGGCGCATGTGGTATAATAGATTGAGTGAGTATCTAGTCAAAGAAGGCTATAGAAATGATCCCATCAGTCCGTGTATCTTTATAAAGAAGTTTGCAAACAAAGGATTTGTAATTATAGCAGTATACGTGGATGATTTGAACATCCTCGGAACCTCTGGTGAAATCGCCCAAACAGTTGAATATTTAAAGGCCGAATTTGAAATGAAAGACTTAGGAAAGACTAAGTTCTGTTTGGGAATACAGCTTGAGTACGTAAAAGACGGAATCCTTGTGCATCAAATGGCATATACAGAAAAAGTACTCAAGAGATTTAATATGGACCAGGCCCACCCATTGAGCAGCCCAATGGTGGTGAGAAGCCTTGGATTGGACAGTGATCCATTCGGTCCGAAGAAAAAGGATGAAGAAGTCCTTGGTCCCGAAGTGCCATATCTCAGTGCCATAGGAGCGTTATTATATTTGGCTAGTCATACTAGACCAGACATTTGTTTTGCCGTGAACCTCCTATCAAGATTTAGTTCTTGTCCGACCTAGAGGCACTGAAATGAGATTAAACATATAATTCGTTACCTACAAGGAACGAAGGACATGGGTCTGTTTTACACTAACCATAACGACAAAGGTTTAGTTGGTTTTGCTGATGCAGGTTATCTATCGGATCCACACAATGGACGATCTCAGACAGGATATGTGTTCACTCACGGAGGAACCGCAATTTCATGGCGATCCATGAAGCAGACACTCACGACCACATCGTCAAATCACGCAGAGATTTTGGCGATTCATGAAGCCAGTCGTGAATGTGTTTGGTTGAGATCAATGACTCAGCACATAAGGCGAGATTGCGGGATGACAGACGGAAAGGACGAACCGACCGTACTTCATGAGGACAATGCTGCGTGAGCTCAACTGAAATATGGATACATCAAGGGAGACCGGACGAAGCACATTCTGCCGAAATTCTTTTTCACTCACGATCTCCAGAAGGCTGGAGGAATACAAGTGCTTCAAGTCCGTTCAAGCGACAACTCAGCTGACTTGTTCACAAAGTCACTCCTAACCTCCACGCTCAAGAAGCTGATGTATCAGATCGGCATGCGCCGACTAAAGGACTTATAGGGATGTCTAAATCAGGGGGAGTAATACGTGCTGTACTCTTTTCCCTCGCTAAGGTTTTGTCCCACTGAGTTTTCCTTAGAAAGGTTTTAATGAGGCAGCATCCCCAAGCGTATTACAAAGATCCTTGGTAGCATCGGGTTCGGTCATTTCGTCCAAGGGGGAATGTTATGAACCATTTGGTTTAATGGACTCAATATAGACCGATCCATATAGAGGTTATTAACATAACCGGTCCTTAGTATAATTAAATGTTTTCCTTTATAGACAAGGAATATGTTTATGGAATATTTCCCTTTCTTGTTATGAGTAGTAAAAGGATAATTACCTTTTCTCTATCTGGTGTAATCACTATATAAAGAGACCTTTGGTCCTCATAATAATACACACAGAACATTCAGTTCACAACAATTGTTATTTTAAAACATGATAAAAGTAAGATTGATATTTTATAATTTGTTATTTTTCATGGATTATTCCATCAAATTATGCAAGATATTAGAAATCTCTATTTGACGTATTAGTCCATTTTGATAATAATTTTTTTTAAATGAATTCAACCACTAAAAACGGGTAAAAAAGGTGTGCTAACCCATTACAACTATAAAAATATTAAAAACGAACTTGACGGATCGAATGAACGGATTAATTATTTTGCTCATCATTAATGATAATCATACTTATGTAAAAGTATATATTTGATTTTGAAATCACTATAAACAAATATAAATTATTCAATATATAACATATATTATTCTATAAAATATACAAAATAAAATTAAATATATATCATATTATTTTTATTAAAATTATTTCTTAAATTAAATTGTCATCAAATTATTTCAAAAATATAATTTTGTGCTATATCACAGGTTGACACTTAAGCCAAAAACATGCCGCAAAAACAATAGCATAACACAAAGTTTTGCTTCATGAAATAACCTTTCCTCTTGGTTCTAGTTGATAATGTTTAAGCAAAATCAGGAGCCCATTGATAGGACCTTTTTCTTTTCTTTCTAAGAACTTTGTTTCGCAGGTCTTCTTCTGCATTGATCCTGAGTTTGAGACTGATCCAAGAATGGACGGAGTCAATAACCTGATTTTGTCTTACACTTTCTTCAAAGTGTGCGAGGAAAATACTATAGATACGAACAGCTCTGCTCCAGTTCAAGAAACCAATTTTTTTGAAAAAAGGGTCTATTTGTTAAGAGAAGCTGATGTTGTCATTGTTATTTTGGGGAATTTATTATTTGTCTAGGATCCACCGGGAAACAAAGAACTTCAGTAATGTTGGTAAATTGAATTTGCTAGAAACTCACGATCTTTGATCTTTGTTTTTTGTCGAATCTTATAAAGGTGCCTTGTTATGCAATTTTCTGCTAGTTTTGTGCTTCGGTTATGTGTAAACATGAATTTTTATTAGATACGGCTGAAGTCAAAGCAACTTTACAACGATGGTAAATAATAGAAAAGTAAACACTGACGAAATTGAAGAACAAACGAAAGAGAGAGACAACAATAACTCCAAACTGGTGAAAAATTTCTAACCGAAACAGAAATCAAAGGGTTAGTGATGGGGTTGGGGTTTGAATGTCTTTAACCAGTTGTTGAGGCGGTCCATAGCCGACAAGTCCACCTTCTTGGGAAAATTGGGGAAAGTAACAGCTTTGGGTAGTGGTCCCACGACCACTCGAAGCTTAAGCCCAGCCTCACAATAACCAGACTTTGAGGTTATGAAATAATGAACTCCTGGTTCTGTGAGCCTAACAAGATCGTGTCCTGTCTCGTGCACGGCCACAGGAGACGTTGGGTCGCAGGTTAAGAATTCAAGATCACCGCTGATTTCATAGACGTCGTTGACTTCGTTGGCGTATTCGAAAAGCAGATTATCTCCCACATGAAACTGTTTCTCCTCACTCCACTTATTATAGAAGTCACTCTCATGGACTTTCCATCCTTCTGAGCCTCCGACCTTGTAGGTCTTTCCGACAGGAAGAATCTTGCTCGGTGGTGGTGGAGGAACCGGACGTGAAGGGTCATGGATGACAAGAACCTCCAGCTTCTGTCCCCGTACGCATTGAGCTTGATTTGAGGTGATAAAGTAGTGAAAACCTGGTTCCGTGAGAGTCACGACATCGTGTCCTGTGTTGTAGACGGCTTTAGGATAAGAATAGTCGCATAGCTCGTATTCCAAAGAGCCAGAGACTTGAGTAACGTCGTTGATGCTTGGGTTGTATTCAAAGACGAGAGAATCTCCCACGTGGAACTCCTTATGGTCGGCATCGGCCCAAGCGTAGTAGACGTCGTCCTTGGCAGTCCATCCCTCGGAGTCTCCGACTTTGTAGATCCTCGCCGAGCAGCAACCCAAGAGCACCGTGAAGCTCATCATCATAAGGAACACGAACCTGAAGATTCTCGTTCTTGTCGCCATTATCTATCGAAGACGAACAAGAAATATCACAAATACGATCGACGGAAGAAAATTCTGGAAGCAAATCTTGAACTCGCTGCTGAATCAGAAAGCGTTGATGAATGTGCGAATGAGACAAAGGAGGCTACCAAAGCCCTCTTTTATAAGGTTTTACTTTGTACTTAGTTTCCATTTTTTAATGATCTAAACCGTTTGGAATTTACATTCTTTTTTTTTTGGATTATACTGAGGTATCCTGGCTCCCACCAAGGTGGGCCCAGATTAGCCGCGGGACATTTGCAGCCTACGTTGTCGGCCTGCCCCACGTTGGTCCCCAGTCGCCGGCGATGCCCAAATTTTAATTCCCCGGTAGCCAACACTCGAACCCAAGTGGCGGGAGGGTACACGGAGGGTACTACCACTTAGGGCTGTTCAATACGGTAAAACCGAACCGAACCGATCCATACCGAACCGAAATAGAGCATATGGTTTGGATTTGGTAATACAGTATAAACCGTATGGATGTTATTTTTAGAAAACCGCAGTATATGGATATGGTTAGGTTTATAACCGAACAAACCGAATAAACCGAATAAAACTGATTAAACATAAAAAATGTGTAACTATATATATTATATAGAGACATTACAATAGATTTATGGCATGGATAAATAATAACATATGTATATGTTATACAATATAAGATGTATTCATTTTTCTTTGGTTTTACGATGTATTTCGAAACTAAAAATCTACTATATATGTTTTCTTTATAGTGGAAATCTCCGAAATGTTCATTAATATCTCCAAAAAAAATCATTTAAAAATATCTCTTTTTATTGATATTAGTATATCAATTACACGAGGCAAAACCTTGATGAAAGTCAAATATGAGATAGTCGTATAACTCTTTTTCCCATCAATACATTTTTTCGTTGATCTTGTTTTGAAATTTAAGTTTTAGTTTTATGTTGATTGCATTATTTGATGTTAAACAAGTGTTTTTGTTTTTTTGTTATTATATTTTTATTTTATTTTAATAATTTTTGGTATAAAACCGAATAAACCGAAAACCGAAAGATATTTAACCGAATCAAACCAAAGTAAGTATGGATTTAGTATGGTAGCTAAATTTTACTAACCGAAAAACCGAAAACCGAAATAAACCGAAACGAAACCGAACCGATATCCAGATTGAACACCCCTGCTACCACTCCTTTCCCACGCTCCTTTCGCCACTGGACCACAAGCGATTGGTTTTGGAATTTACATTCTAATATGGAAAAAGAAAGAATAACGCTTCAAAACTATATATGATCTCTCGTTTTTCCAATTTCCTCCAAAATCTTATCCTTGGTTCACAAGGAACAATTTGATGATATCTATTTTCATTTTTGGAAGTGATGAATACAACCGACTCTAAATATTTAATTTTGTTGTTTCTTTTTAAATTCCTGAGAAATCAACGGGTCAGATTTTGTTAAGTATAGTGGGGTTTTCTATATTAGATATGTGTATTAAATACTATTTTTCATTGGTTTTTTTTTTTTTGGTCACAAATTGGTTTACATTTATAAACATGTATTAATTTTATTCCTCTATCAAGATTCAAGACCGTTATTTTTTTTTCCTTTCTTTTATTATTGTAGAACTTACAATATCCACTCGACCACTCCTAACACTCTCAATCTCTCGCAAAGAAGAGTGGTTCTCTATGAATTAAAAACTTGCATATCTCTGTTTTACATTCTAGAATGTAATAACCTTTTTTGAATGTTTTTTCGTTGAAATAAGATCAAATTGTCATAAGCTGAATTAGCCCTGAGCCAAGTTTCCAAACCTAGCCAAAACTACCGAAACTGATGAACTGAATTTCCAAATTCAAACCACACCAAATTAATACACCAATTATTTTTATAAATTATAAAAAAATAAGTAAGTATAAACATCAATTTAAATTATTTAGTACATCACCAATTCCACTTTTCAAATTAATTAAAAAAGAAAAGTAAAAGTAAAATATATATAATGAATTATCATATGAAAATTAATGTAATTATATAATTTTATACATCAATTAGTTTTATAAATAATAAAATCAAATTATAGTAATTATACACATAAATCAACATGAACTAATATTTTTTTTTTTCAGCAATACAATAAACTCTATTACAGAAATTCATTAAAGATTCCTCGAGGCTGGAAAGTCATCTCCAACATGAATCATGTGTGACAGATAAGATCTAGCACCTTTTGCTAGTTAATCTGCTCTTGAATTAGTTGATCGCGGTATGAGGACTATCGAGAATCTATCAAAAGACTTCTTGCTTCTTTGGAATTCCTCGAAATGGATGGAGAAAGCCGGCCACATCTCCGGTTCAGCAACTATTTTCACCAGCTCCGTGAAATCCGTAGCAAAGGCGACTTCCTTGAATTGTAACGTACCCATATAATCCACTGCCCAAATGAGGGTTTCAAACTCTGCGTGGAGTGGTGAAAGGCTGCAACGGATGTTTCTCGCACCCATCATCTTTTTGCTTCCCGTTATTCCTGAGAACCACCTTTGTCCTGAAAATTCATCTCTCTGCTTCCAACTACCATCTACCTGACACCACCTTCTATTGTTGGTCTCAAAGAACTCAGTAATTGGCCGTCGGTGCGGACTCCCCATGGGATTCCCACAACTTCCGAAATCTGAGCTTCTTCCCAAACCTGTGCCTCTGCTTCTGCTATCTTGATAATGTCCCTAGGGTCCCTGTCAATATTATTGAAGCATTTTTCATTCCTGGTTTCCAAATATACCACAATATCCAAGGAAAATCACATTTTGTAACCTCTGCGGTAGCCGCCAGAATAAATAGTTATATTTGTATAAATGGACTCGATCGGGAAAACCATCGGGTTGGATGGGATTTTGGATAGAGCCCATACCTGTACCGCTGGAGGAAATTTGAAGAGAATATGATTAATCGTCTCTACCTCGCACCACATCTGGCACACAAAGTATCGCACTTTGAAACAGCCTCAGGAACTGAGGATGCCGGATGGGTGATGGATGGATCGAAAGCTGGCCGTACGGCTCTTTTCTTCGGTCCGGGTAGAGATGAACGATGAACGAAGTGGTTGAATGAATCCGATCTGCTGGCCGTACAGCTCTTTCAGATGGGACGGTGGATGATCTAATGAAGGATAGAATTGATTGACTCTCTCAATCTACGAACAAGGCTGCCTGAATCTCACAAGCAATCTTTTCGTGGCTTCTAGAGAACAGAAGTGAATCGCACACTCTATTCTAAAGAACAAGAAGAATTCTCCAAAGAACAAACTTTGAAAGAAAACAAAATACTTTTTAGTATTAACTTTTAAAAATGATCAAGGGTGAATTAAAATGAGAGTGGAGGTGAGCTTATATAATGCTCATGGACAAAGATCTAAAGAATTAAAAACAAGAGAGAAATCAGCCTTTTTGAAGATATTGCGGGAAAAGGCTAAATGAGAGGGATTTGTTGACTCCTTTGAATCTTGATAGCTTGGGCAGGTAATGATGATCCTTTGGAGTGTCCAAATTCATGAAATAAAGCCTCAAGTCGTGGCTGTCTTCAAAATATAGCTGTTGGCTTTTATGACATGATTTCCCTTTGAATGTTCTTGATTCCAAATAAGGAAGGTTGATCCATATGCTGCTCCGCCTGATCCTGTGTGGACTGGTGCTTCCTAAGGTTCTGTAGAATGCTTCTAGAAGAGTAATAATGTCTCCTGGTCACCAAAAATAAGTCTGGCTGCTCCTAAACCGAAATGGTTTAGACATTTCCATTAGTAGAACCAAATGATCCGGTTTTGGAGAATGATTGATAACTTGGGACTCCATTGGTTGTTTCTTGGTTTCTTGGGCTTCCTGGAACCGTGAGAGCTCCACTAACAATCTCCAAGTGGTCTGAGGCCTAAATATTGAGTGAGCTGGGCTGTGCATCTCAATATTTGGCCTAGTCGCGAATGAGGGTTGGAAACCGGTTTGCCATCTTGTAAAATCCGTAACTTCCAAGTCTTAATTCGGTTTGATGCGAATCCAATTTTCAATGCTTCCTTTGTGAGTTGAAAATCCAAAACAATTGGATTTGTTGCTTAATTCCTCATGGTTTGGTCGGTACGCCTCTTTTAGTAATCGCCGGTCTTCATGATGTCCATTGGTGATCTTCTGGATTGAATCTTCAATAACCTCTTCTTGGGAAACGTTTTTGGGATGAGACTTCTTCGTGGTGTCTCCTGGATGGATTGAGTGTGTGATCCAAGTGTTGGTTGACTTGGAACGTTTGGTCTTGACCTCCATTTGAGCTGAATTCAGCTTGCTGGTCTCCTTTGCTCTCCTTAGCTTCATGTTTTCCACTTCCATGGTTGTCTCCGGGTTGGCTGGCCTGGTGCTGGTTCTCAGGCATACATCATCCTCTCCCCCTTGACAAGATTCTGTCCTCAGAACTAATTTTCCTGCACCAATAGAAAGCAAGTTAGCTTTCATTCTCCTTTGAGAGTTTAGAACCTTACCTTGGTATTGTGGTAGCTTGGTGGTGTGAGGTGCATCAGGTGGCTCTCCTTTGAGAAGATAGGATAGGAGCACGCCTCTGCTATGGTCTGGTGTAACACTTTCTCCTTTGGTGGACTCTGGAGTGGTCATCATTTGCACTTTTTCTCCTTGGTCAAGAACTTGGCCTAGTAGCAAGTTCTCTTTTGGTGCAACTTTCTTGTGCTTCACTCCTTTAGTTCCTGTATCAAAAACGACTTTCTGGGCAAGAAACAAGTGCATCATGGGTATTTTAGAACAAAATAAACTTGTTGAATCTAATTCCATAGCACTAGTTTTAACAAAGCCATTTCCAAAATAAACTTGTATGTTTAATAAATCCTTTAACACAGCTGTAGCATGATGAGGAACGAATTGAGTCAAAGAGAGACTTACCTGTATAACACTTTCAGTGTTCTTAGCTTGGAATGTTGGTTTCTCTTTGAAGCTTTCTTCTCTTCTAGTACTTTGATCAGCCTCGGATTTGAATGGGATAGCTATGGTTGGTACTACTTCTAGCTTTGGTTTCTTAATTAAGGCTGGTCCTTGAATGCTCTTTATAAACTCATGTGCCTTGCACTCTATCTCTGAATTGGTACCTGAAAATATTCCTCCTGATGGCAAGAACAAGTGAATTATATCTGACCATGGAATAGTAAGAATAAATCGGTTTATACTTACATTGCTAGCTTGAACATGCTGCACAAGGATTTTGACTGTCTCTCCTTTGTCCATCCTTTTAAGCCCTGTATCAAGACCTTTTGACAAAGACAAAGGCGTGATACTAGAATTGGAATGCAACAAATCAGATTGAATTAAACTATCACTGATTTTCGGTAATCCTATTCTCTTCTCAAGTGATGTTTCAACCAATACTAGATTTTCTTCAGGCTCTTCTGGACATGTCATACTCAGCATCTCAGTATTAAAATCATTAGGAACAGAAGTGGGTAGTGGACTACTTACCTGATCAGAACTTGTGCTTAGTTCTCCCTTTGTAGAAATCTCGGTACATGACTTTTTCATGGAATCGGGTGGCTTCTCTTTGATTAATGTGAAGCTGGGGACGTGTTCTTCCTCCTCAGGGGCAGGCTGGCATGTTTGTTGCTCCATGTCATGATCTAGACCTGCATCAATTACCTTTGGCATAGACAAGTGCATTAATCTTGAATTGGAAATATCAAAACTAGATTGTGCAGAACAATCACTTGACTTAGATGAATTCAATATTGGTTCAAGTGTTGTAACATTAGCTTCTTGTCTTTCAGGACATGCTGCAGCAAAGTGACCTCTCTTATGACATCTATAGCAAATTGGTTCATTTGGTTTCAAAAGAGTAATGGTCTTACTTGGAGGCTTTTCTTGCAGCTTACGGTTTGTTGTATGCTTCATTCTCCTTGGTGTGAACTGAAGCTTCTCTACAAATTCATGGTGCATCCGTGTCTTAAGCTCTCTCCAATCTTGAATTGGGCTTTTGCTGATAGTTGGAGTGCTCTCCTTTAGCCACCATTCATAAGCTGTTTTTGTAAAGGCTGAGACAGCTTGTATTAGCTTTTGTTCCACCGGGATTTTGTTGGTTTGTAACCACTCCTCCATGTCTCTTTCCCATTGCAAGTATACTTCAGGGTCTTTACTAATTCCTGAAAATACTAGCGAGCCTCTTCTTCTTCTTGGTTGGTCCGGTGGTTTAGGCTCAACATATTTGGCCTTTGGTGCATCTCCTAATCCAGTATTCTTTCTTTTAGCAGGCGGAATTTGATCCAACTTTGTTAGGCGTTTTTCGAAGTCCTGGCATTCTTTGAGGATTAAATCTATCATAGGTTGCCAATCTTCTTCTTTGGTTTTGTTGGTACCTGAAACCATGATCACAAGTGGTTAATATATATATATATATATTTTTTTGAAAGTATTATGAATGCAAAAAGAAATGATTGCTACTATCTAAATATGGAAACAAAAGCTGGACACAAAAATTTGAATTCAAATCCTAGTCCTAATGCACATGGTTTTATATTTATGGGCAACAATAAAATTATGTTAATTTTAATTTTTTTTTTTTTTTTTGAAATGCAAATAATTTGAGGACTAAATGTAAGATAATTCTATATGCATGCAAATAATTACCAAGACAGATTAGGAAACTAAATGCTGGACAGAAATCAATCACAAGCTAATGGTCACAAAATGCAATTAAGGAAACAACTTATGTTAATTTTTTTTTTACTTTTCTGAATGCAATAATCAAGCAAAAAAAAACGAAACTGATACTTAAATTATATGGATGCAAACGATCAATGAAAAAGATGCATGAAAACAAATGTGATATGTAACAAGAGCAAACTAAGTAAACAAAGCAAAGATTAAAAGGAAAGAAACGATGGGTGGAATAAGGGTCGGTATGGGATGGTCGGATGGTGGGTAATATCAATCCTTCTCCTCTTCCTCTTCTCTTTTGTTTAAATTTTCTGAACCTGAAACAAGGAATCAAACGAAATCAATGTTCTTTTTTTTTTTAAATGAAATCAAACAAACAAATGAAAACAAGAGTGAAATAAGTAAACAATTCTTATTAGTTTTTTTTTTTTAATGAGAAATAACAGAAACAAATAAACACAAAATAGAACAAGTGATTTTTTTTTTTTTAATTAAGTGATTGCAAGAACAAGAAAAAAATGTAGAAAAATAAGAACAACAAAGAAAAAAATGATAAGTGGATAGATAAAACCTGATTTAGGAGCTTTTAAGCTCTGATACCAGATGAAACAGCCTTAGGAACTGAGGATGCCGGATGGGTGATTGATAGATCGAAAGCTGGCCGTACGGCTCTTTTCTTCGGTCCGGGTAGAGATGAACGATGAACGAAGTGGTTGAATGAATCCGATCTGCTGGCTGTACAGCTCTTTCAGATGGGACGGTGGATGATCTGATGAAGGATAGAATTGATTGACTCTCTCAATCTACGAACAAGGCTGCCTGAATCTCACAAGCAATCTTTTCGTGGCTTCTAGAGAACAGAAGTGAATCGCACACTCTATTCTAAAGAACAAGAAGAATTCTCCAAAGAACAAACTTTGAAAGAAAACAAAATACTTTTTAGTATTAACTTTTAAAAATGATCAAGGGTGAATTAAAATGAGAGTGGAGGTGAGCTTATATAATGCTCATGGACAAAGATCTAAAGAATTAAAAACAAAAGAGAAATCAGCCTTTTTGAAGATATTGTGGGAAAAGGCTAAATGAGGGGGATTTGTTGACTCCTTTGAATCTTGATAGCTTGGGCAGGTAATGATGATCCTTTGGAGTGTCCAAATTCATGAAATAAAGCCTCAAGTCGTGGCTGTCTTCAAAATATAGCTGTTGGCTTTTATGACATGATTCCCTTTGAATGCTCTTGATTCCAAATAAGGAAGGTTGATCCATATGCTGCTCCGCCTGATCCTGTGTGGACTGGTGCTTCCTAAGGTTCTGTAGAATGCTTCTAGAAGAGTAATAATGTCTCCTGGTCGCCACAAATAAGTCTGGCTGCTCCTAAACCGAAATGGTTTAGACATTTCCATTAGTAGAACCAAATGATCCGGTTTTGGAGAATGATTGATAACTTGGGACTCCATTGGTTGTTTCTTGGTTTCTTGGGCTTCCTGGAACCGTGAGAGCTCCACTAACAATCTCCAAGTGGTCTAAGGCCTAAATATTGAGTGAGCTGGGCTGTGCATCTCAATCTTTGGCCTAGTCGCGAATGAGGGTTGGAAACCGGTTTGCCATCTTGTAAAATCCGTAACTTCCAAGTCTGAATTCGGTTTGATTCGAATCCAATTTTCAATGCTTCCATTGTGAGTTGAGAATCCAAAACAGTTGGATTTGTTGCTTAATTCCTCATGGTTTGGTCGGTACGCCTCTTTTAGTAATCGCCGGTCTTCATGATGTCCATTGGTGATCTTCTGGATTGAATCTTCAATAACCTCTTCTTGGGAAACGTTTTTGGGATGAGACTTCTTCGTGGTGTCTCCTGGATGGATTGAGTGTGTGATCCAAGTGTTGGTTGACTTGGAACGTTTGGTCTTGACCTCCATTTGAGCTGAATTCAGCTTGCTGGTCTCCTTTGCTCTCCTTAGCTTCATGTTTTCCACTTCCATGGTTGTCTCCGGGTTGGCTGGCCTGGTGCTGGTTCTCAGGAATACATCACACTTAATTCCTCGATGATATAAATTACTCATAACTGTCAAACAACCAGAGATGAAGTGTCTGAGTTTCGGGGGACATTTTACCATCCAAGAGAAAGCTTGTAGTGGTTTAATGTCTGGCCCAAACGAAGGATTATCCGTAATTAGATTCTTAAATTCCCGGGCCATTGTATATCCCGATTTAACTGTATACCTTCCAGAGGTTGTGAAATGCCATCCATTAAAATCATGTCGATGCTGCCTGCTGATAGGAATACCTAAGATGGTAACTGCATCATGTGGGAAAAAGATATCTTTGACTAAATTGCTCTTCCAAGACATAGTTTGGCGTCAACCAAATGATCAACCGTAAGCTGAGGGTATAGTACGTAAAAGTTTTTGGTATTGCTGGTCTCGAGCGATGAGCTGGGATCCAAGGGTCATTCCATTCCGAAAATAGACTCTCATGTTCAAACTCTTTTGATTAGTCCTTCGCTAACCAGATATCTAGATGAGATAATACTCCTTCATCCATAAGATGGGGAATAAGATCGAATTGGATCTAACGGATCCATCTTCCGAAAATATCTGTCCTTGAAGATTTTGGCAAATAAAGAATGAGATTTTTCGATTAATGTACATAGTTGTTTCACAAGAAGAGCTGTGTTAAACTCCTCTAGCATGCGAAAGCCCAGTCCTCCATCCATCTTTTTCCTGCAGAGCTTTTCCCACGACATCCAATGCATACCTTTTGACGAACCATTTGTACTCCACCAAAACTGTGCCACTGCACTTGATAGTTTTAAGATGACATTTTTTGGAACCCTGAAGTAGGACCTGATGTGTGTGGGCAAAGCCGTTGCCACGGATTTGATCATAAACTTTTTCCAGTTTTGGAGAATAAATTCGACGTCCATCTATTCACCCTTGAATACATCATATCCTGGAGAAAACTAAAAACCTGAGATTTTTCTCCACCCAGACTCTCTGGAATCCCTAAATTGGATCCCATTCCTCCTAATTTCGAGATTCCCAGAATTGATTTAACCTTCTTCTTCACTTCTTCTTCCACCCAATGTCCGAATTGTAATGATGATTTGTCGAAATTAATCTTCTGCCCTGAAACCATCCCGTATTCATTCAGTATCCTTAAAATGACATGTCATTCTTTCTTATTAGCCCGAAAAATAGGCTATCATCCGCAAATAAAAGATGTGAGATTGGATGTGCTTGCCCGCGCCACCGTAAGACCCGTTAACTGCTTTACTCTCTCAGCCACCTTAATATTTGGAATCAGTGCTTCCGTGCACATGATCAACAAGAACTAATATATTTTGAACATAATTTAACTAAAGAAAATAAAAATCATGAATCGATTAGAATAAATTTCAGGCCTAATATAATAAACTTTTAAGCTATAAAATGTAAAATATTTAAAACTAAATTGTTATTTTTAAACATGATAAAAGTATGATTGATATTTTATAATTTGTTATTTTGCATGAATTATTCCATCAAATTATGCAAGATATTAGAAATCTCTATTTGACATATTAGTCCATTTTGATAATATTCTTTTTAAATGAATTCAACCACTAAAAACGGGTAAAGAAGATGTGTTAACCCATTACAACAATAAAAACATAAAAAAAGGAACTTGACGAATCGAATGAACGGATTAATTATTTTGCTTATCATTAATGATAATCATACTTATGTAAAAGAATACATTTGATTTTGAAATCGCTATAAACAAATATAAATTATTCAATATATAACATATATTATTCCATAAAATATACAAAATAAAATTAAATATATATCATATCATTTTTATAAAAATTATTTCTTAAATTAAATTGTCATCAAATTATCTCAAAAATATAATTTTGTGTTATATCACAGGATGACACTTAAGCCAAAAACATGCCGCAAAAACAATAGCATAACACAAAGTTTTGCTTCATGAAATAACCTTTCCTCTTGGTTCTAGTTGATAATGTTTAAGCAAAATCAGGAGCCCATTGATAGGACCTTTTTCTTTTCTTTCTAAGAACTTTGTTTCGCAGGTCTTCTTCTGCATTGATCCTGAGTTTGAGACTGATCCAAGAATGGACGGAATCAATAACCTGATTTTGTCTTACACTTTCTTCAAAGTGTGCGAGGAAAATACTATAGATACGAACAGCTCTGCTCCAGTTCAAGAAACCAATTTTTTAGAAAAAAGGGTCTATTTGTTAAGAGAAGCTGATGTTGTCATTGTTATTTTGGGGAATTTATTATTTGTCTAGGATCCACCGGGAAACAAAGAACTGCAGTAATGTTGGTAAATTGAATTTGCTAGAAACTCACGATCTTTGATATTTGTTTTTTGTGGAATCTTATAAAGGTGCCTCGTTATGCAATTTTCTGCTAGTTTTGTGCTTCGGTTATGTGTTTTTATTAGATACGGCTGAAGTCAAAGCAACTTTACAACGATGGTAAATAATAGAAAAGTAAACACTGACGAAATTGAAGAACAAACGAAAGAGAGAGACAACAATAACTCCAAACTGGTGAAAAATTTCTAACCGAAACAGAAATCAAAGGGTTAGTGATGGGGTTGGGGTTTGAATGTCTTTAACCAGTTGTTGAGGCGGTCCATAGCCGACAAGTCCACCTTCTTGGGAAAATTGGGGAAAGTAACAGCTTTGGGTAGTGGTCCCACGACCACTCGAAGCTTAAGCCCAGCCTCACAATAACCAGACTTTGAGGTTATGAAATAATGAACTCCTGGTTCTGTGAGCCTAACAAGATCGTGTCCTGTCTCGTGCACGGCCACAGGAGACGTTGGGTCGCAGGTTAAGAATTCAAGATCACCGCTGATTTCATAGACGTCGTTGACTTCGTTGGCGTATTCGAAATGCAGATTATCTCCAACATGAAACTGTTTCTCCTCACTCCACTTGTTATAGAAGTCACTGTCATGGACTTTCCATCCTTCTGAATCTCCGACCTTGTAGGTCTTTCCGACAGGAAGGATCTTGCTCGGTTGTGGTGGAGGAACCGGACGTGAAGGGTCATGGATGACAAGAACCTCGAGCTTCTGTCCCCGTACGCATTGACCTTGATTTGAGGTGATGAAGTAGTGAAAACCTGGTTCCGTGAGAGTCACGACATCGTGTCCTGTGTTGTAGACGGCTTTAGGAGAAGAATAGTCGCATAGCTGGTATTCCAAAGAGCCAGAGACTTGAGTAACGTCGTTGATGCTTGGATCGTATTCGAAGACGAGAGAATCTCCCACGTGGAACTCCTTATGGTCGGCATCGGCCCAAGCGTAGTAGACGTCGTCCTTGGCAGTCCATCCCTCGGAGTCTCCGACTTTGTAGATCCTCGCCGAGCAGCAACCCAAGAGCACCGTGAAGCTCATCATCATAACGAACATGAAGCTGAAGACTCTCGTTCTTGTCGCCATTATCTATCGAAGACGAAACAAGAAAGAGCACAAATACAATCGAAGAAAGAAAGTTTTGGAAGAAGCAAATCTTGAAATCGCTGAATCAGAAAGCGTTGATGAATGTGTGAATGAGGCAAAGGAGACTACCAAAGCCCTCCTTTTATAAGGATTTACGAAACCTAATTATATTTCCTTTAGGATATTACTTTGTACTTTATTTCCATTTTTAACGATCTAAACCGTTTGAAAATAAATTCTAATATGGAAAAAGAACAATTTGATGATATCTAAACCGTATGAAAATACATACAAAATAGTATATGATCTCTAGTTGTTTCCAATTTCGTCCAAAATCTTATCCTTGGTTCACAAGGAACAATTTGATGATATCTATTTCCATTTTTGGAACTAATAAATACAACCGACTATCAATATTTAATTTTGTTGTTTCCTCTTAAATTCCTTAGAAATTAACTGGTCTGGTGTTGTTGAGTAAGTAGTATAGTGGGCTTTATATGTGTATTAAATTTTTCATTTTATTGGTTTACATTTATAAATTTTATTAATCTTATTTTTCTATTAATCTAGACCGTAAAAACATTTCTTTTTTTCTTTGTTTTATTGTTGTCGATATTCACTACTATCACATTCAATCACTCTTTAGAGTTATTCTCTATGAATAAAAAACGAAGCCATGATCAATGGAAGTCATAAAATATTGTTCATATGACATTCGATCAACCTATATACTATGTTTGGTGATGAATTTCTAAAGAAATAAGATTCTTATGCATGAGATTTCAAATTTTTTTTTTTTTTTTTTATTTCATCGTATTACTTATTGGCTTAATTTTGAACTACATTCTGGCTGTCTTAAAGATGGGAGATTTTTTCTCTTTTATTTTATTTTTAATTATATATATTTATAAATTTAAATGTTTAAAGTGTTTTGAAGCGTTGATCTGGGCCATGGAATGCATGTGTGCATTACAACACACTACAGTTATCTTTGCGACAGATTGTTCGGATTTGATCAAGATTGTCTCAACTCCCTTAGAGTGGCCGGCCTTTTCGATTCATCTTGAAGAATTCCAACACTGGAAAGATCGTCTCGATAACTTTAGGATTACCCTCATCCCCCGAAAAGAGAACGAGCAAGCAGACAAATTGGCGAGGACAACAAGGAGTTATCCTTCAGAATTGGTGCATATCGATTCAGCTCCTCCACATTGGCTCACAATGAATGTGTAGTTTCTTAGTTTCTTCATCTTGTTGTCAAAAAAAAAAAAATGTTTAAAGTGTTCTAACAGTTTTGGTTTTATCATAAATGTAATATATATTTTAATATGTTATAAAAATATACAATACTTTTCAATTGATTTTTGTTTTTTTTCTATTTTGTATGAAAAATATATTTGTGAAAGTTATAGTTTGAGATATGTTAATAGTTTTATTTTGAAATAAATGATAATACTATATAATTTCTATTAATTGCATGGCTATTGTATGATTATATAACATGTTTATCGATTGTATATATATACTCATATTTACAGTTTTAAATATTAAATATTATAATATTTTATTTTGTATGATATTTTATTTTTCATAAAATAATTATTTGAGTTTGAAAATGTAATTTCACAGTTTTATAAATAAAGTAGGCTAACCATAAAAAAACTAAGATTAATAAATTAACCATTTCTCTCTCTTTCTTCCTATTTCTCTCTAAATTTTTGGTTAGTTTTTTAATTTTAAATTTCTTTTGGTTATACAAGCAAATTCCCCCGTATTAGCCACTACTACTACGGAGAAAAAATTATACAAAATTAATTAGCCCATACGGCCATACCCATAGGAGACGAAATCTTTCGATCATCTTCTTCGTTGACATTTTTTTTTTGTCCTCTCTCATCTTCTTTAGAATTCTCTTCTGCTTGCCACATCTACGAATCCATATCCCATTCTCCATCTTCTTGAGTTCTTGTTCATGGCATTTGAAAGAAAAAGAGATTACAAGCTCCACATTTTAGAAAAAGCAACAAATTGACGAAAAAGCAACGAGCTTTTTGACCCCTAAGTCGAGGAAACGGTTCATCGTTCATGGCAATGGATTACTTCACTTCTCGCTTTAGCAAGGGTCCTTGCCTTGAAGTTGTTCGATGAAATGCCACAGTGAGTTTACTAGAGTAAGTTGCTCCAGAAAATTCTGTGAAACGACTTGCTTGTTGTTTCTGTCGAAGAAGATCATTGGGTTGTTTATTTGTCGATTCCTTCTCTTCATTGTTATTAGCTTTTCAGGAGAACTGTGTAGTAGAGAAGATGATTCCAGTCCAAGTCTCTGACTTTGGGTTGATTGGCCCTTCAACATTGATTTTGAGAATCATAAGTCAACTCGTTTTTGCAGGGTTGTCCCTCAAGAGTTCAATCATTCTGTTCATGAAGTGGAAAAGATGGAGAGGTAACTGTAAGGAAGCGGATTTGATCTCTAGTAAGCTTTCATTTGAAAGGTTCCTCTGGTTTCTTCTCATCTTCTCTTTACAAGAGTCTATTTAACTCATTTGCTCTTCTTACCTTTTTTTGTAGTTGTTTGCAACTTTTCATCAGTGTTCCAGAAAAGGCATCCATTTTAGTTTAATCAAGAAGACAAAGAGGACTAACTCGACCTGACCTGTTTCTCCTTTCGTATTTGGTAAAGCTCTTCGTCTTCATCCCCTTCTGTAAAAGTTAATTAATTTATTATGTATACAATATACGTATCTGTATTGCTTGTTCTGTGAATTTTTTTGGGCTGATATATTGTTCAGCTGAATCCATTTCTTAGTACAGTAACCATCTGTGATTGTTTTCAAGAACCAGAGTAGTAGTACAAGATAACTTTAAGCTGATCATGCTTCCATCTGAAGCTTCACTTTCTAGTTAAAAATTCCTTTTTATTTTCTTATCTTGAAATGAGCCCATAACTGTCCTCCTGTACTTCTGAAGCAAGCAATTTCAGAGGAGGTTTTTTCCCTTTTTCCAGATCCTAAAGTGCTAAGAGTGATTCGTTACAATTTACTTTCACATCCCCTTCATACTTTCACTGTCAAAACATTTGCTTCCCCCAAACTTGGCTCTGAGAATCTTGTTCTAATGATACTCCTTAATTTCTCTTTGAAATCACATGTTAGGTATGACTCAAGGCATGGAGCCAAGTCCTGAGGGATGGACCTATGATGTGTTTTTAAGTTTCCGTGGAGAAGATGTGCGGAAGAACTTTCTAAGCCATCTTTACAATGGTTTCAGAAGATGTGGTATAAGCACATTCATGGATGATATGGAATTGGAAAGAGGAGAATATATTTCCCAGCAGCTACTGGAGGCCATTGAAACCTCGAAGATTCTCATTGTTGTTTTATCAAAGGACTACGCATCATCAGCTTGGTGTCTTGATGAACTTGTTCACATTATGAAAACCCACAAAATGAACCCCTCACAGTTGGTTTTTCCAATTTTCTTTAATACCGACCCGTCAGATATACGCAGGCAGAAAGGGTCATATGCTGAATCATTTGCTAAACACGAAAGGCGTCGTTACCAATCAAACAAAGTAAAGGATTGGAGAGAAGCTTTAACAGAAGTAGCAAATAAATCTGGGTGGGACATGAGATATCGGTCAGTTAGCTCCACACATCTATACTCTTAAATTCTTTTTGTCTAACAAAGTATGAGGCATCTATATACAGTTGAATAGATACACAATAGACTCATGGGGTGAGATTGAAACTATATTTTCAGATTCGTTTTAAATAGCAAATATATTATGCAGGAATGAAGCAGAATGTATCGAAGATATCACTAGAGAGATTCTCGAAAGGCTTCCCTGCCGATACTTGCATGTACCGTCATATGCTGTAGGTATGAGATCGCGCCTAGAGCGCATTTCTTCGCTACTGAGCATAGGTTCAGCTGAAGTCCGAGTTATAGGAATCTATGGAATGGGTGGAATCGGTAAAACAACACTAGCGAAGGTGGCGTTTAACGAATTCTCACATCTTTTTGAAGGATCAAGTTTCCTAGAGAATTTTAGGGATTACTCCAAGAAACCAGAGGGGAGAACTCATCTGCAGCATCAACTTCTCTCTGACATTCTAAGGAAGAATGACATAGCGGTCAATGGGCTTGATCATGCAGTAAAAGAAAGACTTCGCAGTAAATGTGTACTTATAGTAGTTGATGATGTTGATGATATTCACCAGCTTAATTCAGCAGCCATAGATCTACACTGCTTTGGCCGTGGAAGTAGAATAATAATTACAACAAGAAACATGCATTTGTTAAGGCAACTACGAGTGGAAGGAAGCTATTCACCAAAGGAACTTAACGGTGACGAATCTCTTGAACTTTTCAGCTGGCATGCCTTTAGAACAAGTGAACCACCTAAAGAGTTTCTTCAGCTCTCGGAAAAAGTAGTTGCCTACTGTGCAGGATTACCCTTGGCTGTGGAAGTTTTGGGTGCTTTTCTCATCGAGAGAAGCATTCCTGAGTGGGAAAGCACGTTGGAACTATTGAAAAGAATCCCTAATGATAACATACAAGCGAAACTTCAGATCAGTTTTGATGCGCTAAATAGCGTGCAGAGAGATGTATTCTTGGATATTGCTTGTTTTTTCATTGGGGTGGATAGAGACTATGTGGCCTGCATTTTGGATGGATGCAACTTATACCCTGACATAGTACTCAGTGTACTGATGGAAAGGTGTCTCATTACTGTCTCTGGTAACAATATAATGATGAATGATTTATTACGGGACATGGGAAGACAAATTGTCCGAGAAAGATCTTCCAAGAACTGTGGAGAGCATAGCAGACTGTGGAATCCTGATGATGTCATCGGTGTACTGACCAAAAAACAGGTAAGGAAAAATATTTGTCTCAACCAAAAACTATATAGATGACTTGGAATGACATCTTTCTATTAATTGTTTGTTTTTCTAATAGGGTACCAATGCTGTAGAGGGACTCAGCCTGAAAGCCAACGTCATGGATGTCCAGTCCTTCGAGGTTGAAGCTTTTGCAAAGATGCAGGAGCTGAGATTATTACAACTTAGCTATGTAAATCTCAGTGGAAGCTATGAACATTTCCCAAAAGATCTACGATGGTTAAGTTGGCATATGTTTATTTCAGAGTCTTTTCCAACAAACTTAAGCCTGAGAAGTGTAGTTGCTTTGGACATGCAGTACAGCAACCTTGAACGATTTGGGAAAGCACAAGTGGTACGTGGAAATATCAAATACACGCATAAAGCTAAGTTCCTTTTTATTTATTTCATCATTCTCTCTCTTTTCTTGTAGCATCCTCAACGGGCAGATATGCTAAAATACCTCGATCTCAGTCATTCGGTCTACCTCAGAGAGACTCCAAATTTCTCTTATTTCCCAAATGTTGAGAAGCTGCTACTGGTAAATTGCAAAAGCTTAGTTGTGGTTCATAAGTCAATTGGGGTTCTTCACAAAAAGCTGGTACTATTAAATCTGAGCAGTTGCATTGAGCTTGACGCTCTCCCTGAGGAACTCTATAAATTGAAGGCACTGGAGACTCTCCTTCTCTCGGGCTGCTCAAAACTTGAGAGATTGGATGATGCTATAGGGGAATTGGAATCCTTGAAAACTCTTGTTGCAGATTTTACAGCTCTAAAGGAAATCCCCTCTTCGATCAATCAGCTGAAGAAACTGAAAAAGTTATCTCTTATTGGCTGCAAAGGAGTAGTGAGTGACGATATAGACAATCTATATTCTGTACAGAGTCCTGCTTCTCAGTTGCTTCCAACATCATTGAGCGGTTTAAGCTGCCTGCGCACTTTATCTCTAGCTTACTGCAATCTATCTGATGACATGATCCCGAAAGATATTGAGAGTTTATCTTTTCTCCGGAAGCTTGATTTAGGAGGCAACAATTTTTGCAATTTGCAAATGGATTTTGCTAGTCTAACAAATCTCCGTGATCTTCGTTTGAATGATTGCCCAAAACTTCAATCCATGCTTAGTTTACCTAGAAGCTTGAGTTATTTTAACGGGAGAAATTGCATCTCGTTGGAAAGAACTCCAGACCTTTCTGAATGCTCGGGTTTGTACACACTGGACCTCAATGACTGCCTCAGCCTTGTTGAGACCCCAGGGATCCATAATCTTAAAAATCTCAGTTTCACTTACATGGAAAGTTGCAATCTCGGAAAATCTACAGTTAAAATGATGCTGGAGGTTCGTTTTTATAATTTGATCAATACGACACTATCCTGACCGTCCTTATTAAAATGGTTGGTGTTTGCAGGATTGGCTTGAGAGGAATCACAGCTGCATTTATCTCCCAGGATACGGCCTTCCAAGTTGGGTTAGCTTTAAGGAAGAGATGCGTTCATTCTCTTTTACAGTTCCCGAAACTCATAACTCTGATCCGGCGGTAGGGTTCACCTTATGGACGCGGTTCGTGCCTCCGGTAGGCGACGTCTACGTAGTAGTCCCTCGATCTATCACGGTGAAGAATCTTACCAGAGGCTGTACATGGATACACGCGGAACAAGTACCCTCTATACATTCCAACCTTTTGACCAATGGTTTCCGCATAGAAACGGCAGACCGTATGGAAGTTGATGTGGTTTGTGATGATTGTACTACTATTCTCGAGACAGGGTTTGCTCTTGCTTACAACGCAAGAGACTTTAGATTTGGTGATATCCAGATTCCATACAAAGAAGATATCATTCTCTGTATTGGTGATGGTACGTCTTTGCGCTGTCTTCGGTCAAAGTTTGAACATGAACCGTTACAGGCAGTTGTACATTACATGCGTAATTCGTTGGATGGGGTTATATCAGACCTATACGCTTGTAGCATTTTCCCGGAAGTCTCCAGGTACGAACCTTCTTGATATTATCTCAAAGAACTTCAATCACTTCTTTACTCTTATACAAGCTTTACTATTCCAGGAAGCAGAAAAATAATCAACCAGTCGTGGAGAAAAGCGATGGTAGACCTCGCAGGCAAGTAGATGCCCAAAATAAAACATCTGCAATAACTTTTCATGGTTCTTGTTTGATCTTATACTGTTTTGGGTTTCAGGAAAATGAGAATGGGTCTGAGGAAAATTTTGGGGGCGATAGGTTTGTTGACACTTGCTGTGTTTCTTGGAAAATATGGGAAACCCCTGCGCCTCATCCATCGCAAACCTGTCAATAAAGATGTGGAGAAAGGTTGACTAGATAAGTCGTAATTTCTGCAAACTTGTTACCTTTTGATATACACTAAACAAAATGATGATGGATGAGAGTAACGTATTCGGTAGAATCTGTATATGCAACACAAATAACTTGTTGAGTACCGCTAGGCGTTGACATACCTAAATGGGGAAATGTAAAGAGACTAGTAACAGAAAATTTCTTTTGTTTTCTTTTTTTTTATAATTTGGTTTCAGAAAATTTATTTTGGTTTTTTAATAGAGAGAATTTTTTTTTGTGTGAAGTTAAGTATTTTTTTTTTAATTTTGTTTCGAAAAATTCATTTTTGTTTTTTTTGGCAGAAAAACGAAATTCTTGGTGGGAATTTAAGTCTTTTATAGTTGTGAAAAATTACGATAAATTATACTTTTATTTTGTATGGATGATTAATATATTAACCTGCGAGTTTGGTACTTAACCCGTATTTTTAGTTTTTCTGTTTTTTCAGGATTTTTTTTTGTTCTTCCACGATTTTTCTGTTTTTTCCCAAGATTTTCTGTTTTTTCAGGATTTTGTTTGATTTGATTTTTATTGGTTTTTTGATTGTTTAATTAATCCTCTAAATGAAAAATAAAAATTTGATTTGACTTTTACATTTTAACGATGCTAGAGACTTAGAAAATAACAACTTTGGAGGAATGCCCGAATTTATAGCAAGCATGAAGTCGTTATTGATCATGTAAGTTGATTTAAAATTTTGAACAAACACTAATTGCCACGTATGTTTTTATGGATCATGGGTTGGATCATTTGATGGCAAAATTGTAAATAAATCGTTTTTTTCAAGTATCTCAAAAATTGTACTCCCCGATTAATATTATAGAGATACTCTTATCCCAAGATACATTAATACTTAGGGTCTAGAGAATTTTTTTTTTCGAACTCCTATCCCAAGATCTGATATCTTTTTTGTCTTTGTTTCCCTTTTGTATAAATCCTTCGGGTTGACTCATTAGAATCCTTTTCGTCTAAATGACTCATTATAATGTTTATTTTCTCCCGTGAACCACATATGACAACATTATCCTGAGACATATTTTCCCACTAGTGAAAACTCCTCATTATAATATAATCAAGAAGTAGTTCTCTTCAACAAAGATCGTGACAAAAAAGAATTATTTAAGATCATGACAAATAAGTCGATGAAATCAAACATATGTTAGTATTATTTGTCTAGTAATTCACGGGACAAAAAAAAATTGCAGTAATGTTGGTAAACTGAAGTTGCTAGAAACTCACGATCTTTGTTTTTGTCGAGTTAATTACGAAGGTGTCTTGTTATGCAATTTGTCTGTCAGTTTTGTGCTTCGGTATGTTTAAGTAGACATGATTTTTTATTAAAATACGGCTGATGTCAAATTAACTCTACAACGATGGTAATACATCTCCGAAACAAACACTGACGAAGTTGAACAACAAACAAGAGAGAGAGAGATAACAATTAATAACTCCAAACTGGTTAAAACTCTCAAACCAAAACAGAAAACAAATGCTTAGTGATGGGGTTGGGGTTTGAAAGTCTTTAACCAGTTGTTGAGGCGGTCCATAGCCGACAAGTCCACCTTCTTGGGAAAATTGGGGAAAGTAACAGCTTTGGGTAGTGGTCCCACGACCGCTCGAAGCTTAAGCTCAGCCTCACAATAACCGGACCTTGAGGTTATGAAATAATGAACTCCTGGTTCTGTGAGCCTAACAAGATCGTGTCCTGTCTTGTGCACGGCCACAGGAGATGTTGGGTCGCAGGTTAAGAACTCAAGATCACCGCTGATCTCATAGACGTCGTTGACTTCGTTGGCGTATTCGAAAAGCAGATTATCTCCAACATGAAACTGTTTCTCCTCACTCCACTTGTTATAGAAGTCATTGTCATGGACTTTCCATCCTTCTGAGTCTCCGACCTTGTATGTCTTTCCAACAGGAAGGATCTTGCTCGGTGGTGGTGGAGGAACCGGACGTGAAGGATCATGGATGACAAGAACCTCGAGCTTCTGTCCCCTTACGCATTGAGCTTGATTTGAGGTGATGAAGTAGTGAAAACCTGGTTCCGTGAGAGTCACGACATCGTGTCCTGTGTTATAGACGGCTTTATGAGAAGAATAGTCGCATAGCTCGTATTCCAAAGAGCCAGAGACTTAGTAACGTCGTTGATGCTTGGATTTAGGGACGTTAATTTGGGCCAAAATTTAGCGGGACTAAACAGGCCTGTTATGTAAAATTGAGCCTGTTTAAGCCCGTTTATATAATACAATTAAATGGGTTTTAATGGGTTAGCCTGTTTAGACCCGTTCACTAAACGGGTTTTGATTCAAATAAATAGGTCTGAGCGTTCGGTTTTTCGGTTCGGTTCGGTTCCATTTTTTCGGTTTTCGGTTATAGAGATTTAGTAACCGTTCGGTTAATCATAAAATTCGGTTCGGTTTTGGTTTGGTTTTTTCGGTTTTCGGTTTTTTCGGTTACAGAGATTTAGTAACCGTTCGGTTAATCATAAAATTCGGTTCGGTTTCGGTTCGGTTTCGGTTCGGTTTTTTCGGTTTTGGTTCCGGTATTTTATATTTTTTTGGATAATTTGGACAAAAAACCGGATAACTTCGGATAATATCGGATAATTTCAGATATTTTGCATGAAAACATTTGGATAATTTTGGATAATTCGGTCTTTTACTAATATTTGGTTAATTTTAATTGTTTAGTTATTTTAAATATAAATATAAATAATATTTTTAAGTATATGGATCGTATTCCGGATATTCGGTTATCCGTTCGGTTATCCATTCGGTTTCGGTTCGGTTCGGTTTCGGTTCGGTTATTTCGGTTATCTCAATTCAATATCCAATAGGTGTTTCATAATATTCGGTTCGGTTTCGGTTTTGGTTATTTCGGTTCGGTTTCGGTTCGGTTTTCGGTTTTCGGTTAAAATGCCCGGCACTACAAATAAACGGGTACCCGTTTAGGCCCGTTTAGTTTTTTTCCAAAAAAAAAAAATCACGAAAAATATTAAATTTTTGACAAAAAGTAAATCAAAATTTCTAAATTGAGAAAAAGAAAAAAATTAATTGAAATTTAAAATTTTAAATTTCAATATCATTTTTTCATTTTATAGAATACACAACTTGACAAAAATATTATATATCATTTTCTATAATTTTTAAAAGTTGAAAATCCTAATTTTTAAAATTATACCCAAATTTCAATTTAAAATATATATATATATATGAATAAGAGATATAAACCAAATAGTCTCCCATAAATATTGTTAGTTGACGGATTTAAATGAATTTTGTTTGTTATTGTTCTAATATTTTCAAATTCTCTAAAGTACCTTTAAATTCATATTAATAATCTATATTGTGCATCAATGTTTTTCGTTTTTTAATAAAAGTAATTTGTAAATTGATTTTTTGAAGTACAGATTTTATCAATACATGTTTGTTATAATGATTAATAATTAAGAAGAACAAAATAATTTCAAAAAATAAACACAGTTTTGTGAAATTCAGAAAAACAAAAAACAAAAGGTAAACGGGCCTAAACGGGCTTAATCGGGTTTAAACTGGCATGTATTAAAATTAAGAGAGGTTAGCCATAAAGAGTACCTTTACGACTTCTGTTGCAAATAAAGTGACCTTGCGTGCATCGGGTACTTTTTGTGGTCGAATTGACCAAAAGAGCCCCTGTTTGTTGCGTCGGGTGATGGTGACTTTTTTGAAGGCGTAGCCGACTGTTGACGCCTCGGGAGAGGGGTGTAATAATGAGTAAAAAAATTTCCACTTTTTTATTAGTTGTAAAAGGTTAATTTTTTTTCCATAGAACCACAGACTTTTCAAATTCTCTCTTTATCAACGAGATTCAAGTTCCAGTTTTCCGATTTGAATCCGAGAACAGGAGGTTTCAGATTAAAGTTCCCAGAAGAATGGAAGGTACGATGTTTGTTTTCTTTGAGTAACCGTTTTGTTCTGACGTCTGTTGTTGTATCATTGTTTTGGCCGGCGGCCTCTTTTTTCGGCGTTTTTTATGCTCGGGGTTGTGGGTCTGTCGGATTTTGCCGTTGGGAACTAGTGTGCCTGATCATTTTTCGTTTTGCATGCGTCATTACCAGAAGGTTGATTTGTTTGAAATTGTTGTTTTGCCTTTTTCAGTTGGCGGTTCTTCATGTTCAGGTGATTGGGATACCCTTCTACCGCCGTGGTTGTTCGCGACTGATCGGTACCCTAGTAAGAGGCTCAACGTTTATTCGAGAATGGAGATGCTTCTGGTGGTCAGGGATCTGCTTAGAGGTACATCGGAGTGGGAAGTCGTCAGGGGATCTTGTTTCGGAAAGTTGTTCGACCTCCCCACGGAAAGATGTTCGGTGTCATGTAAACTCATCCACGCACTGCTAACGCGAACTCTTGTGACCAGGAAGAAATATATGATCTGGTTGGTTTATGGTGGAGAACCATTCAGATTCGCTCTTAAGGATTTTGAAGCGGTGACGGGTCTGCCCTGTGGAGAGTTCCCAGGAGATTATGATCCCGAAGCCCAGATAGCTAATAAGGAGATAACCGACGCGTATTGGGAGAAATTGTTTGGACTCCCAAGATCTGCCACCCTTGCGGACATCATCCACATGATGAGAGGGGACGCCAACCTAAGTGGGTGGCGTCGTGTACGGCTAGCATTGCTGTTGATTGTGGATGGTGTTTTGGTTGCTTCGGCGTAGCACCATAAGCCTACCCCAAGTATGTCAAACTTACGGAGAACGTACATGAATTCCTTGAGTTTCCGTGGGGTCGCGAGTCTTTCATCTGGACGATAAGTTCCATGAGGCCAGTGAAGAAGCCGGCGGGAAGAAGTGATGATTCTGTAGCCGCCTACTGCCAGCCAGCAGGAGTCGTTACGCCTTTGGTTTCCCTCTAGCTCTGAGCTGGTCGCTTTGGAGGCTATCCCCGCTTTTCTTGCAAAGTTGGCACCATCTAAACAATCTGAGAAGTTGGTCGAATTTCCCGGGAATAAACTACCACCGAAATCCCTAACTACCACAGACGTCCTGGAAGTTGAGCTCCTGGACAATGTAAGCAAATTATTTTTGGGGCGTGATTGTGCTATATGGTGGGTTCTTTGACTATGTGTGGTTAGCTTGATATACCGTGCCTAGTTGTACAGTAAACGTGTAGTGAACCTTTTGGTGTTTTTTTGTGGTTGAACAGTTAATCATGACCCCGATGGTAGGGGAAGGTTTGCGGGACGATGAATGGGACGACGAGATCCGTGACAGGAAGGACACTTATCTCGAGGACAAGATCGCCCGAGGGCACAGTTTCGCTAAAGGGGAGTGGCCTGGTGGGGATGCATCCTTGCCGCTGAACATCCCGGTGGGTAAGGAGCATGTTGGGGAGAAGCGGAAGCCGAGAACACGCAGCGGTACAACTGCCAAAAAAGCCCGTATTGAGGACAGTTCTTAAGACATTGGCGGGCAGGAGTCCGTGTCTACAATTGAGAGGAAAGTGGACGTGCTTAACGGCCGTGTGGACGAACTTTTAGTGGGTGTTGGGAAGGTCGACCAGCGAAGGGGCAACTGGACGAACTGTTGGATGAGATGAAGAAGCTGAACCGGAGATTTGCCGAACGCGAGCTTCGGAGGAAAATGGTGGATGCCGGGGGTATACCAAAGAGACGTGCGTCAGCAGTGCATTCCGGAAGGCGGCCCGGCAGTGGCGTGCCGGTGAAGGAGCTTAGTGTGAGGCAAGAGGTAATCTTGCTTTATAATTCCTTCATTCTTAGCTTGCAGATCGCGTATATGAAAATACGTTAAGTTTTACAGCGTGAGGAGTGAAGTGTATTGTTCATGCGCAAATGATGCATCTGATCTTTCATGCTCCGCCCGTAGGTTGAACATAATGACATAGAAGGTGTGGTTAACCAGGAACGTTTTGCGAGGCGGACTGGTGCTTCAGCCCACGTAGAGGGCGTGGGGCCTAAGGTTAGTAGATAGACAAGGCTGTTGGCGTTACGTGTACACTTTGTTGTTGCAGGAGTCTGTTTTGACGGACGTCTTTTTGTTGCATTTTAGTCGGCGGTAGAAGTTGAGGGCGTGACCAATTTGGTGGCCGACGTTGTGGAGAATGTGTCGACCATAGCGCGACCTATAGAGAAGGTATTCTTCTGTTTTGGTTTGTGTGGGTTTGGTTGGTATAAGTAAAGCAAGGGGCATGAATGCTGTGTTTGTTTTACTAAGGTGGCTGCAGCTAGGGAGCTCACGGTGAAGGCTACTGAGCTGGAGGGGCAGGTGCTGGAATCAGACGGAATTGAGAACAGGATGGATAACGTAAGTGTTGAGGGGATGGATGACTAGGGTAACGACGAATGTGCACCGGTCGTGGTAGAGCATGTGCTGTACATGGAACAGATGTCAACGTGTTCGAGGAGGCAGACTGCCGTGGTGTTGAGGTGGTGAAGGTATTTGTTGTTTGGTATAGGGTTCAAAGAATATGTGTGGCTGTTCGGAGTGAGGGTAGTTGACTTTTCTTAATTGCAGGAGTATGTGGTGCGAATGAGAGCAGCTTGTACGGCGGATGTGGCCGAGGTGGAATCCGTGGAGCATAATAATGCCGGCCGTGAGAGGGTTGCGGGTGAGAAAGGGAAGGTCTCCGACAAAGTGATGGAGGCAGATGCTGAACCGGAACAGTCTCTGCTGGGAGACGCAGATCAAGATGTGCACCCAACCCCCGCGTTCCCAATGACCCAAGATATCATGGGTCAGGGTGTGCATGAGACCGTGTGCGCGGAAGAAGATTGTATGGTGGATGAATATCGCAATGAATGGGTGGATACGGCGACGTCTGTGGCAAGAGCTGTGATGGAAGAGCATGGTGGAAATGAGGAAAATTTGTTCGACCAGAAAAAGTTGGATGTCTCCCGTTGTGTGGATGTGGATGACCAAGTTGATATGGTGGACGAGGGGGTGAAACAGAAAGCGTGGATGATGACAACGCTGGTACACGACACGTACCTTCGGTGGCAGAGAAGGAGCTCCGGAACGTGCTCGCTGCGCATCCTGAGACGGGTTACGTCATCATGCCGGAGGTCGAACACCCGGTTTATCCTTTGTTCGCGAAGACGTTGATTGATAACAGTAAAGTGTAAGAACCCTTTGGCATATTCGGGTGACCACGTTTGTTTCTCTGGGTTTTATATCCGTTTGTTTTATGATCCGTGTGTGACCGGTCCTCGTCTGTTTTTTTCAGGCGGCATGCGACGGCGGCTGGGTACGATTTCAATAACAATTTCCTCCTGGTTTTGGGTGGCATTAAGCAGTGTTTAACTACGCTGGTACGAATCCATTTATAACTTCAAAAAAGCTTTACTGATACCATGTGGTTCATGGTCGACTTGTTTGTAATGAATGTGTGGTTGGTACGTGTGTCAGCATATGGAAGTTTTGATGAGCTACATTGGCGAGAGGCATCGTAACCTGTGCAGAACACAACGCCTTTGCTTTACCTCTCCCTCGCTGACGCTGAACATTCAGGGGAAGCATCGTGCATTTAGCAAAGCCTGCAACAAAGACAAGGTAGTCGTGGATGACAAAATTAAACAGTACATACAGGCGGTCGGCGAGAGGTGGATAGAATATGTAGACACCGTGTACGTCCCAATGGTCTGGGATGCTTCACATTGGGTAGGATTGAGCATAAATCTGGCTCTGTGGTCGGTTGAAGTATTAGACGCAAGTCCAGCAGAACCGGAAGAGGTTGTTGGTGAGTATATGAAACCGGTGGTGGATATGTTGCCATACATAATTCGGAAATTGTGTCCTCCAACACTCAGCCAGACCCATGGCCTTAAGCCGTTTACGTGGAAGAGAGTTCCTGGGTTGTTCAGCAATGATATGAAAGCCGATAGTGGTCCTCTGGCAGCCAAAATGATGGAGTTACACGCGCTTGGTGAACAGGGCCTTGCAATGGAGGGAATTAAGGACGAGGTTGTGGATAACCTGAGGAAGGAGTATGCCGTGGATTTGTACAAGGACTGGGTTCTGCCACTGCATCCACAAGAGGAGTCGGACGAATAAGGTCACTACGGTTTGGGTGAAAAAGTTGTTTTGTGGACGCTCTAGGGCTTTATGGTTGGATTTTTTTTGATGCATGTGTGAACATGCCCCCATTTCGGGAGAAACTGTAAAAGTTGGTTAGACATGTGTGTGTTTTTTTCGTACAAATGGCCGTGATTCTTGTGCGGCAGGATGATGGGCTTTTGTTCCGTAGTCTAAACAATTAACTTTGACGGATTAGTATGAAAGGTGTTTAAGTATGGAAAATTTGAGACATGTTATTTGTGAATGTTAATGAGTATTGTTTTGTGGCCAAATAAGTCGGCTGGAACGTGGTCGAGGTTAGTGGATGTATTTCGTATGTGTTCGTTCGACTATAATGTTTTTCAATGGACGAATATGTCATGGTTTTTTGTTTTGTGAAAAAGAAGAATGCGAGAAGGGGGGAGACATATATGGAAGCATAAAAGTAAGTAGAAAATAGCGTTTGGGTGAAAAAACCTGCCTACACCCCCCAGAATGTTTGAAAATAACCCCCACATGAGCCAAAAAACCAAAAGCGAGATGCCCAAAAAAACATGTGGGTGACAGTCAACCAGAGTACAGAAATTTAAATGGAACTGATTAGGCCAACATACTGGTCAGTTCTCTATCCAAAAAAATAAAAAAGCCTGATTTTTTTTTTTCTGCGATGGATATAGAACGGACCAAAGTCAGATAGGGTTGTTGCATGTTGTTCGGTTGTGGCGTTCACCTCCACAGCGCCCGCATTTGTTGGGTTTGGTCTTCTTGGTAACCTACATTGAGGAGAACGTGTTGTGTGAGTGGTAGAAAACCAGTGGACGACAGTATAGAATAAAAAGAATGACATATTACCGGGTACTAGCCCGCTGATAGATATCTTTTATCGCATAGTCGACCAGGCGGCTTACGTGTCCTCGGCGGCAGGAGCCGCATTTTGGTGATTGTTGGCGGAAGTTCGTGGTCGTCCGGGCTTCCATCGAGCGCAATGATGCCTTCGTAGGTTGCGATCCAGGTGTGTTTTTTGTACCAGTGGCTGACCAGAGTGTCGTATGGGATGCCCAGTTTGTTCGCAGAGAGTAGGGCGTGGGCACAAGGGATGTAGTACTTGTCGAACACGGCGCATGTGCAACTTTTTTTGTCCAGGGCTACGTGCTGCTTGTTGCCGAACTGGCCGACGACCTCCGTGGTCCATGGAGATATTTCATGAACAGTGCTGCCCTTGGTTATGCTCATACTGTTTGTCATTATTTTGTAGACTTCCGGTGTGATGGATCCCCTGCATGCATTCGATTTCTTTCGTCTGGCACAGAACCACCTGGTCAGCATTCGCTGGATGAACATGAACAACTCGACAATGGGTGAAACCCTAGCCTTGATGAGCTGACTGTTGAGTTGCTCAGCGACATTGCTTGTCATAAGATTATAGCGCTTCCCTCTGAAAAATGCCCTCGACCAGACCTCGGGTCCGATGTTGTTGAGGTATTCAGCACAAGCGGGGTTGGTTGTGCTGATCTTCTCGAAGATCTTCCGGTAACCACCTGGTCGGAAAGCGAAAGCAGCTTGTCCGACCAGCTTTGCGAGACCTTTGCTGCGGAACCGAGAGTTGACATTCCTCATGAGGTGAACGATGCAGGCTCCGTGTTGGCTTTTAGGGAATACAGTTCTCTTCGCAGTCGATATGGACAGGTGTCTATCTAAAATGATGGTGAGGGTAGGACTGTCTGCAATTATCCCTGAAACTTTCTGGAAAAACCACGTCCAGGAGGCATCGTTTTCGGAGTCGACCACTGCAAAGGCTAACGGGAATACCTGGAAGTTGGCGTCCTGACCACTAGCAGTAAGTAGTACCCCCTTGAATTTTCCAGAAAGGTGTGTACCATACATGACGAGAACGTGGCGTAGTTTCCTAAAGCCTCGTATGGATGCGCCGAAAGAGAGAAATGCATAGAGGAACCTCTGACGACCATCTTCTTCGGGCTCTGTCTGAATGTATGTGATTGCTCCCGGGTTAGCCTGTTCGACCATGTAGAGATACTGTGGTAGCTTGAGGTATGAGTCGTCATCTGAGCCCCTGATGTCGTGAATGACAATTCCTTTTGCTCTGTAGCACTTGGTGTACGATGCGGAAATTCGTAAGTCATCCAAAAGCATTTGCTGTAGGTTGGCTGCACGTACTCCTCATCGTAGCCTCGTGGTCGAGCATCGATTTCATCGAACTCGGCTGGTGGGTCGCCGTCAGAAATTAGATCTTCAGATTCGGAATCCCATGACTCAGTCGGGATGGCTTCATCACTCTCGTTTGTGTGGACAACCTCGGCTAAGTTCTCTGTTGGGACGTGATAATGCGCGTGGTTGTCGTTGGTAGTAACCGCAATGTTGAGTCCGCTGGCGTGGTCGTCCAGTTTATTCTTGCCGGAAATGGAGTGGTTCGGTGGAATCGGTGTTGTTTTGACAGGCATGGTAGGCGTCGCGCATGCATCTTTGTTTTCTTCTGGGATGAGGTCGGGAGTTGGAGAGGTTCCTTCGGTAGAGAATGAAACGAGTAAGTTCGCCGTTTTGTTGCTGTGGAAATGGGTAGCAAAGAAGGCGAGAGCGCCGTCGTTCGAAAGAGCGACTGGTGGAGTGGTGATGCCGGTTTCGAGGTTGTTGGTGTTGAGTGGGTGGAAAGTGATGATGATGGACTCCTTAGGTGTATCAGCTACTGCAAATTCCTTTGAAACTAATGCGCACAGGTGAGCTAAGGTTGAGTCTGGCGGGAATGGAACATATCTGGAAAGGTGGTTCTTGTCGACCAGAAATTCCCAGGCACCGTCTGTAGAGCATTTCCAGTCGTCGGCGACGACAAGCACATAGTCGGCCATGTATTCTTTTGGAAATGGTGGAATAGTGAGTGTAGAAGATTAGAAACAAATTGTTGTGAGAGAGAGATAAAGATAAGTTTGAATGTTTGGAGGGAAACAGAAAGTGAAGCAGTGGCTGACTGAAAGGGTGATCGGCTCGAGGAATGCAGAAAGACAATGAACAGTACCTACGAGAAGTCGCCTACGAGGTTGATCTGTACAGATGAATAAACGTGGTCCGTCGGATTAGTGTTAGCCACTAAAAATGATCAAATCTAAGGGTAAAAACATGGTTTAAGCGTGCAAGTCAAATCATGGAAACTAAAAAAGGGTGATTAGAGGTTGTGACAGACGTAATAGGGAGGAAAGGTAAATAAAAAATTTAACTGGTTGTACGGTTTACTCTGGTTAGTAGGTTTAGTTAGTTAGAGGGTAGGAAGGGAAATAAAAATTTGCTGCAGACTTGGAAAGTCCCCAAACACACGAATGTCTGTTTTGTTGAAACCTAAAGTACACAAAGTCTGTCAGAAAGTAATTTTCTCTAAAATTAACCGGTCTAAACAGGTAAGTTTATTCGAACTTATTTAAACTGGCTTACTAAATAAACGGACCTAAACGGGCCGGGCCCGCCCGTTTTAACATCCCTACTTGGATCGTATTCGAAATTTCGAACGAATACGAGAGAATCTCCCACGTGGAACTCCTTATGGTCGGCCTCGGCCCAAGCGTAGTAGACGTCATCCTTGGCAGTCCATCCCTCGGAGTCTCCGACTTTGTAGATCCTCGCCGAGCAGCAACCCAAGAGCACCGTGAAGATCATCATCATAAGGAACACGAAGCTGAAGATTCTCGTTCTTGTTGCCATTATCTATCGAAGAAGAACAAGAAAGATCACAAATACGATCGAAGAAAGAATTCGTTTTTCCAATTTCGTCCAAAATCTTATCCTTGGTTCACAAGGAACGATTTGATGATATCTATTTTCATTTTTGGAACTAATAAATACAATCCACTACAAATATTTAATTTTGTTGTTTCCTCTTAACTTTTGTTATTTATAAAATAACGGGCCAGGTTTCGTTCAGAAAATATAGTGGACTTTTGATATGTTGGATTGGGTTCAAATCGCTGCCAATGTTGACTTGTGTAATTCTTGGCTAGTGGTATTTTTCAATGTAGAGTTTAAGTGACTCGACGGGAAGGAGAGTGTTATGATCTTCATTTTTAAGTTGAAGGTTTTTGGTTCAAGAATTTGAGTCTACGAGTACATGGAAAGAAGCAAAGAGGAAAATTTGATGTTTTAATTGCGGATTTGGAATCTCAAGAGTGAAGTTTAGATAAGAAACGTTATTTACTAGATTTTTGTATGAATGCTGAAATAAAGTTTGAGTACATTCTTCTTGTCTCGGTTTGGTGCAGTGCAACGAGATGAGAAAGATGAGTCCTGGCTTACCCGTAATTGGCAAACCAGTGGTTGACAAATGACAACCATCAAGAAGAGGACGATAATGAAGCAGATGATGACGAATTCGAGCAAGAAACCGGTTAAATCATCTCCATAACACAAAAAAAAAAAAACAGAGTACTTCTCTAAATCTTAATAGTTTTCCTTTTCTTATGAACAAGATCAAACGTTTTTTAATTTTACAAATGATAGCTTGGTTTATCTCTGAAAGTTAAACACACAATTCTGTAAACTCTGCCTAAACAATACTCATTGGCTCGCTAATTCGCTATGCCAAAACAAGCAAGAAACAGCTTATAAACAAAGGCACAGAGAAATTACATATGAACTGGCTCTGTATTTGTAAACCTGAGAGTGCTTGTCGTGCTTACACAGTAGCTGCTTTGAGGGTCAGAAAATCTGATATTTTGCTGGTGTAGAAATCTGGTTGTATCTTGTTCTCAGGGCTTTCCAACATTGAGATTGAAGTAACACCTTCAAGTCCACACAAAAAAAAAAAAAAAACAATAAATCTCAAATGGTTGAAACCGAGAATGTGTAGACAGAGGAACTGTTTATACCCGAGAGGACAAGCAGAGTTTTACAACCGCCATTCTGTCCGAACAATATGTCAGTGTCCAATCTATCACCAACCATGCATATCTGTGACTTTTGGATTCCAAATCTGCAATGCAAAATATTAGTGATCAACATTCTTGTTTTACGCACATTTTTTTCTAGTATGTGATCTCTGTATGCACTTGTGACTTGTAGCGTATTGTTATAGAGAAGACTATGATAAGGGGAACAGAAATCTAAATGGATTTAGCATCACTTGCACTTGATCAAGAAAATACAGAAAGGAGGAGCATGAGAATCGAGAAGCCTTACTTGTCTGCTAAATAGTCCATCATGAAAGTTGAGGGTTTTCCAACTACAAGAGGCTCACGTTGAGTGGATCCAACAAGAGCACCAACCATAGAGCCACCACCTGAGACCGAGTAATAGCATAGTGGTTCGTTCATGGATGAAAAAAAGTGGTAACCATAGACAGAGATTTAACTTGTGTATGTATAACAGAAACAAAAAAATGGATACAAGAAGCCAAACCTGCCCATTCTTGAGCATCGGTAAGGTGTGTGACAGCATCTCGGTTTGTAGCAATGAAAAGACACCCCGGGTTTTCGCGGATACAGAGTGTTCCATACCTTCCATTGAAATGAAGCTGTTAGATCACCAAACTCGGAACAAAGATCTATAACACAAGCTCAGAATATCAGTCCTGAAGTGCTACTTTGTTTGATGGTACATGTAAAAGGAAAACACATAAGAGGTCCTTACTGAATTTTGTAGTAGTTGAAATAGCGGTCAAATCCAACCACCACAGCTCCCACCTAGAGAACATTTTCAGTGAAACTATACTCAGTTTCAGTCTCGAGAACAGAAACTTGATGCTTTGTAAAGGTTGAAGGAGAAGAGAGACATAAAGTCTATCAAAAGTGTAGGAAGGATGACATACATCATTATCATGCTCCATTAGAAATCCTGGCTTCAATTCAATCTGCCTTTTACCGTCATCCTGTATTTAAAGAATCAACTATTCAGAATATGGCACAAAGTGAGAGAGAAGGAAGAAACTCCAAAATGTTTCTTTGTGATTTGAGGATACGTATGTTGGATACATACCGGACCTCCAAGGTATTGAAAACCAGCAAGCTCGAGCTCTTTCAAGATACCCTCCTCACCAATCACGTAGACCTTGCATCAGAACATACTCTTCAAATCATTTTAATTCACCAATGAGACTGAGACATGTTTAAAAACTAAAACTTCTCGTGTCCTGTCTGAATAGTTTTCGATTGAAAGATGGCTTTAGTACCTTCTTATCTTTCGGGAAATCAATAGACTGCAAGTATGCAGCTGCAGCAAAAGAAGAAGCAAATATCTCCTCCTGTAAAAGAATGAAACTTTAAATAAAAAAGACTTAAGAGCGAGCACCTAACTGTATTCTAGATTGTGAACTAAGTCACTAACCTCGTTAACATTGAGGCCAAGAGTCTCAAACTTTTTGCCATATTGTTTCCTAGACTTCGTCGAGTTGTTCGTGACAAACACCAACCTCTTTCCCTGCAAAAGTTAAGAACTTTTGGGGTTGATAGATACCAAAGAAAGGCAATTGACCGTAAAGGAAGAAACTTTCAAAAACGTTCGAGATGCAAAATCTAAAGTCGTAACCATTTCAAGCTCAAGAGACTTTGCTTACCAACCTTGGCACGAAGCATATCAAGAGTTTCAGGAACTCCCTCAATCAATTTATCTCCTTTCCAAATTACTCCTACAAATGGTTTCACCACATTTCGTAAAACTCTCATTATCTAACAAGAATCAGATCTGACACTATGTGGGTTTGATGAGACTCACCGTCACAATCGAAGATAAAAGTTTCGACGGAATCTATGAGCTGATCGGCGTTCTCTAGCTGCTGCGTAGCCGCTGCCCTCGGGGTGGAATTGGGAGTCGTCATTCGGAGAGGCTTATGGTTGACTCTACGAATGAAGCCGCCGGAGAAGGAGGAAGAACGAAACGCGGAGAGGTTTTTGACGGAGAAGAAAGGTTTTGGTTTGGGTAAGAGTGAAAAGGAGGAAGAAGCAACAACTGCTCTGTTCAGCATTTTTCTTCTCTTTTTCTTCTTCTGTTTCCGCTTCTTTTGGAAATTTTGTTTTTTTTTTATTAATTTTATATTTTTATTAATACGACTGTGGATAGTGCTGACGTGGTAATTTGGGTGGATCTCATAGAAGATATCATCCAAAACATTTCTTAGCCAATAAATTTGATCGATCATTATTCTACACACAATGTGGAGAAAATTATTGTACAAACAAATATACAAATGTGTTGGAGCTGGTGAAGAATGTGTCTGAGGTGAAGATGGTGACTGAATCAAATGAATGATCTTTCTTTTTTATACATTTAGATTACTTTCAGAAATAACAATGAGTATTTCGACAGTTTTGCAATTGCATTTTAATTACATGAATAACTAATACAAAAGCAGGTTGACAAAAAAAAAAAAAAAACTAATACAAAAGCAGATAAATTAGTACGAACCTTATCTATCATGTATAATTCTGATCCACTGATTTGGATGTGGTTTTAGTTATGTTTTATGTTTGTTGAAAAATAAGCAAAAACAAAAATATACAATGTGACATTGTAAGCACCAACATTTCTTAGCTAATGACTTAGTTTCAAATCTCAAAACTGGTAGGTTTACAAAATTTTAAGTAATCACGGCTTTTCTTTCTCTAATTTGGATTTTTTTTCCACATTATTTTCATACTTTCTCTGTTTTAAATTATTTGATATTATAAAGAATTTTTTGTGTTTCAAATTGTTTGATGTTTTGTTATTATTAAATTAACTTTAACTTTATTGAAAACTGTATTAACTAATTATATGATTATATCTTATACTTTTCTTTGTAATTGGTTGAATTACTTTTAGTTTATAGATTTAATCATAACTTTATAAAAAAACTTAATTCTTGTACTTTTACACAAAACTATAATAAAACAGAGGAAAGTATATATTTGCTTCTTTTTTTTTTTTTTTTTTTTTTGCAGTTCTCATCATTTGATTTACAAGTTTAGAAGAGAAAGGTAAGTAGTCGATTCTTTCAAATCTAAACATTCTCTAATACATGACTTCAAAATATACACTGATTTTATTTAACTGCGACAGAATCACAAAACTCTCAAATAACAAGCATGAACCCAAACACAAACATCATCAATTTCCCTTTTTGTGCCATCTCACAAACATAGATTATATGAACCAACCAAAGAATTATATAGAAAGTACCCAAAAAAAAAAAAATAGAATTGGAATTAAAGCTTGAGTTGAAATGGGTAAGAAGGCCAATCCTTGAGCTCTTCTTCTTGCCTCTGAAACTTACCATCATCAACTACAACACTCTCATCCAAATAATCACTATACTTCAACAAGAACGCCAACAAGAGAACAACCCACTCTAAGCAGAACATCACCACGCACAAGCCACCAGCGAGTTTAAGTATCACTGCTCCATCTTCTTCAAGAACATAAGATTTCATAACCCTTAGGAAATCGCCTGTCCTCGTGAATATCAGAACAGAGACTGCGCCTTGGAATATTGCAGCGAGGACTGTGGCCACCATGTGTGCACCGTATAGTCTGTCGCTTGTGGTTGCGGCGGTGGAGGAGGCGAAAACGGAGCAGCCGGAGACGGCGGTGGCGATGGTGAGGGTGTGGAGGAAGATGAGGGAGAGGCCGGAGAGAGACGGGAAGAGACGGAGGGAGATTGTGAGGAAGATGCAACTTGAAGCTGAGCCTAAGAGGATGTAGTTGCAGAGTAGGAAGATGTTGTGTGTGTTGCCTTTAGATCTTGAGATCCCCATTTTTCTTTGGTTTAAGCGTTTTTTAAGAAATTTGATAAGAGAGGAGGAACTCTGTGTTCGTTTTTGTAAGTTCACTTGGTTTTAGGATTCATATATATTTGAGAACCGATAAAGCTGATAATTTGTTGGGATTAACGGTCGTATTTGTTTTTGCTTTTTTTTTTTTGAAAATATGACCGTTATATGGCTTGATGGAACAAATGACAACAGTTTCAATCAACGTGCAACGGCTCTATAACTTTAATATATTCGAATTTTTGTTTTCAAAGGGAATTGTAAAGATTGTTTATCAGTTTTAAGAGTCAACTAATGCGGTTCCCCACTCAGGATAAAAAATTGTTTGATGATCTGAGATTTTTATGAGTTGATGTGTTTTTTTTTCTCGTCTTTTTTTTTCAACATTTTTCTTTTGTCAACATAACAATAACTACCCTTTTTCTTTTATCAAATAACTACCTCTTATTACGATTTGTGAAACCAAGTCGGTACATCAACATCAATATAAATAATATATGAGGGATAAACTCTAGCACTTTTTGCTAATTTGTCTGATCTAGTATTGCTTAAACGCATGATGTAGATGATCTTGAAAACCTCTAAAACTTCCTTGGATCGATGAAATTCTTCCAAATGCATTCCAAATGCTGGCCAACACATCAGTTCTAACACCATCTTCACCAATCCCGAGCATTCTGTTGCAAAAGTAACCTCCTTGAATTGTAAAATATTCATACAATCCATAATCCAAACAAGTGCTTCAAACTCAGCATGTAACGGGGAGAGGCTCCCCTAACATTTCGGGCTCCCATCGGTCTTCATTACCCAACCTTGTCCAGAGACAATATTTCCTTCCTTCCAAGAACTAGGCTTGGGAATTTTATCCGGACTCGAAGATCCAACCCAGTACCAACCCGAAAATATCAGTTCGGGCTGGGTTCGGATCCTTAGATTTGACCGGATGGGTACTTTGCTCATGTACCCACGGTTCCAGGGTCGAGTCCGTGTCTTACCCCGGACCAGGAAAATTTTGGGTAAAAAGAACTGAAATACCTGAAAATTTGAAATCCGAACCGAAATTTTACCGGGTAAAAAGTTTTTGGTATTTTACGGGTATAAGAATTTTAGAACAGAACAGACCCGGACCCGAGAAAAACCGAACCGAACCCGAACCAAAAATTGTATAAATACCCATTGGGTATAGTTAAAAGTTTTAACTTAAAACTCTTCTACCCGAAAGACTCGAACCCGATTAGACCCAGCCCGAACCGACCCGAATGCTCAGGGTTACTAAGAACCATCCACCGACAAATTCGACCATGGATATCCTGCAAATGAGCCCGGTGAACCACACGCACATGTCCCATCGTCGAGTAATTGGGCCTCTGCCCAAGAGAGGTTTCAACCTCTGCTCGTCAGCAGCCTCTCTGACAATGTTACTTAAAACCTTACCATAATATCAGTGGAAATACGAGAGTAATAAAAAACTCACTTCTGAAATTAGAATATCTTATTTTTTGGTATATAATACTATATGTGGAAAAGCTTAAAATAATATATTTGGTTACTTATGTTCCAAAGTGCATTTATCTTTTCTTTCACATATCCAAAATTTCAGTGTTAAACACATTAATTAGTTGAAGAATGAGTAACATAATGGAAAATAGTTCTTTATATTGTATGAGTGAGATCAAAGCTCATATAAATATCACGTGATAATCCCAGGGTCGGTATATCATAGTTTTCGAACCTTTCATTTAACATTTTGACCGTAAGACATCGGTAGAGCCACATGCTGAATGAACAGGAAAGGATCCCAGTGATAGTGGAGTATAAGTAACAAATTGTGGAGCCATGTAGCATACGTCGCTACGCCTTGGTCTTACGTTAAATCGTTTAATTGGTGTTAAGAGGACCAATATATAGAATTTTTCACCAAGAAACAATAGAAGGGGTGGTTTAAGTGACGAGCGTTGGAACAGCATGTCTGGTTTAATGTAAAAGATGTCTAAGGTTCACTCTCGTTGGTCTAAAACATGTCCTTGTTGTTCTTGTTCATCATATCGGAAAAAATTGTCAAGTAACCTAAGGAGTCTTGAATATTTAGACTTACACAGTATAGATAGATGAAGACATTACCTCGATGATAGCTGAAAACATACGAAGAAGGATTTTTGGGTTAAATTGATCTATTTGAAAAGTTTTAAAATTGTTTGATTTCAGGATGATTTCTGATGGATCTTAACATAAGTAGCCAAAATCTATAATAAATAAGATCAAAGGACTATGTTGCACAATCTATTCATTAATAAAGAAAATAGTATTCCATCCTTTTATATTACTTATAATTATCTACACAGATTAAAAAATATTAAATGTGTTTGTTTTTCAATAAAAACATAATTAATTATTAAATTAATAGTAAAATAAACGGTAAAATATAAATGATTATAAAAATAAAAAACTATTAGATTTTATATTGAATATTGGAAATGTTAACTAATCTTTTTTTTTTAAAGTTTACACAACAAAATGAAAACCGAGGGATTATTGGTTTTTATGGGATCAGATCAGAGAAACAAGTGTTCAGTTCCCACAAATGTTTGTTAGACAAATAACAAACAAAAAAACGTGTCTGGTAATGGTTCACCGACTCTTCTACTTCTACATGTGTTGGTGGTGGGGACATTAATATATATTAAAAGACTAAAAGCAAAGTCGTCGTCCATGTAGCGATGCAATTAGCACAAAATTATTCGGAAACCTTAAGAAGAGAATTCTGAAAGTCAGTCAACAGAGATTTTCAGAAGAAGACAGCTTTTCTTAATTGATCTGTCTTGTTGCTTACTTTTCGGACTTCACTAATTAATCAGCTCAAGAGCTTTCAAGTAAGCAAGCAAGCAACTATGTCTCTTTGCTTCTTTGTCGTTTAAATATTTCTGTTTCAGATTTGGTTTCCCCTTGATGAATCTTGTCTTCTTTCTACGAAGTGTACTTCATTTAAGTCTTTGTCAGGTATGTCAGAATCTAGAAGAAAAGTGCGGGAAGAATGGAGCTACGATGTGTTCTTAAGTTTCCGTGGACCAGATGTGCGCACAGGTTTTATAAGCTTTCTTTATAGTAGTCTACAAAGATCTGGGGTGTACACATTCAAGGACGATAAAGAACTTGAAAGAGGAGAAACCATTTCCCCAGAGCTATCATGCTATAGATTTCACAATTCCAACCCTGTTACAAGGGCTTCTTTCTGATTTTTTTAATATCTTAAAAAGTTAATACTTTGGCAAAACGTTTGATATCAGAATAAAACGATCTTTTTATGTTTTCAAATTTTTTTATAAAACATTTTCAATAAACAGATCCAATTTGTTGCATATTTTTTTTTTTGTTAAAAATGTTTTCAAAAGAAAGAACTTCTTGATTTTCATCTAGATTAAACCCATCTAGATCGATCCAAGCCAATCTGCAGAGATACTGTTGCTTTAGGTGTTTCAGGCAGCAAGTCCCGAAGTAGCGACAGTAAGACCGTTGGCAAGCCAGAAGCTGTATAAAAGCAGAACCGGTTAATATCTCTCTAGTATGTGTCTTAGTTTAGAATAAGTCATGGCGTCTTCTTTTAAGAAACTCTTTAAAACTAATCATGCATCCAGTTCTGCATCAACAATTAATTCAAGAGAAATAATAACAAAAATTACTTCTTTTGATCAAGAAATATCAAAAAATCAATTACCGCATGTTAATCCATAAAATATTTATGAAATTGGTACTTTTGAACAGCTTATTCAATAAAAGAACATGAACAAACATTATCTCTCCAAAACGAATTTGAAGAAATTAAATTACTATCATCAATAGCCTTAGATAAATATAAACAAAAAAGTTTTAATTATCTTCATTTTGGTCTTATGCAAATAGCAATAAAACCGTTATCGAGAACTGGAATAGATTCTCCTATTCTTATGATATTAAGAGATGAAACTTTACTAAAATTTGAAGATTCACTTTTAGGAGTTAAAGAATCAAATTTATGTAATGGAGCTATTTATTTTAATTGTGCACCAAATTATCAAAAAAGTCTACATGATCCAACTATACTCAACACTTTAGTATTAAATGTACATTTACCTGAAATAAAATTTCAAAGTGGTAGACATGAATATTTATTACTATAAAAAATTTATTTTAAATAATCGACATCTGAGTTTAATCCTAGATGTTTATTAAAAGATAATAAAGGAGAAACAACAATTTTAGCTGCACATAGCAATGATACACTAATATCAACTTATGCACCTAAACAATTAAAATTGACAGAAGTAACTATACCAGAACAATGGAAAATTGAGATTACACAACCACCTAGAAGTTTTGAACAAAGAAATATTTCAAAAGTAATAGAGCAACCAGATGGTAAAATATTATTACGATTTGGATCATATAGAGATCCACTTCCACCTAGGATTAGTACATGTAGTTCAAAACTTTCATTTTCTGAATATTGTACTGCACAATTTAGTGCAGATTCAGAAACTGAAAGTGTAAATCAAAATGTTAAACAAGACATTAAATTTAAAGCACCAATAGCGGAACCGGAAATAGATAATTATCCAACATCACCTACACCTTCTGATTTTAGATCAGTAAATGTTATAACCAAAGAATATACAATTAATAAATAATATATTAGAAAATATTTTTATTCATCAGAAAATAAAGAAAAAAGAATTTGGTATTTCAATAACCTTTCTAAACAAGAAGTTGCTGAACTAAGAAGCAAATGGTATGACAGCATGATAAAGAAAGAAATTGACATCCCATTTTTCATTTGGTTTGAAGTTTATGCAATAGCACATAAAATAAATTACCCGTTTAAAACAATTAATGTTAGCACATCTTTAAGTCAAATTTGGGAAAAATTAGATGGTAATACAATTAAATCAGTGCATCCACCTTTAAGTGATATAAATTTAAAAATGACTGATAGACAAATAATAGCGAAACCATTTAAAACAGGAGTTAATAAAGATGATAAAGAACAAGTAGTTATGCAAGATATAAAATCAATTTACCAACAAAATAACTGTCAAAGTCGATTATTACATACAATTTCTAAGCAAATAGATCATATTGATAACAAATTAGATTCTAACGAAAATAATAAGTTAGAACAATATAACCTTGGTATTCAACACCCTTTTGCATCGGTAACAACACCAATATTTAAACCGATAACTAGACAAGTAAAATTTTCAGAAAATGAAATTGTATTTTCTAAAATCCATAGCAAATAGATTAGATATATTAGATAAAGAAAAAGGAATTAATACTATTGATGAAAATGATAATATATTATTCAAGATAATACTCAATCGGAAGAAGATAACTTAGAAATTAACAGGATAAAAAATAAAATTATGAGATCAAATAAATTATAAAAGACATACACCAGCTGATTTATTATTCGAAGCACACCATAAATATTTTAACAATGTATATACCGGAGAAGGTATAATTGAGTGGAATATTGATGGACGTTCTGAATATGAAATAATGAATTTATTTCAAGAAATGGGTATGGTAACAATAGCATTTAAAGCTAGAGGTCAAAATGATAGGCAAGCTTGTGTAATGTTAGTAACTGGTTTTACAGAAGCATTAAAATATTGGTGGGATAATTTCCTAGATAATATTACACAAGATAATATACTTAATCATGTAGAAATTAAATGAGTGGAAGGTGAAGATGGTTTATATGAGGAAATAGAACATCAAAATGCTGTAGAAGTATTAATCCATACTATGACTATGCATTTTGTTGGTAATCCAGCAAAAGAATTAGAAAGTAAACAAATTGTATTAACGAATTTAAGATGTCCAACACTAGGTGATTTTAAATGGTATAAAGATGTTTTTATAACCAATATATTCCAAAGACAAGATTATAATCAACCTTTTTGGAAAGAACGGTTTATCTCAGGATTACCGTCTTTCTTTGCTGAAAGGGTAGTTAGCAAATTAAAAGATTATTCCGGGAGACAACTCATCCCGTGGAATACTATAATTTATGGTCAATTATTTGCATTTATAAAAAAAAGAAAGATTAACAATATGTCAAGAGCAAAAAGATAAAAAAAGAAATGATAAATTTAGATTTAAAACACCAATGGGTTCATTCTGTAAACAATATGGTTATAAGCAACTTAATCTATCTTCTAGAGTTAAGATAATAAAAAACAAGCAAAGAAAATCTAATAATAAATATTATCAAAAAGAAAGGAAATATGATAAAAAACAATCATATTTCCTTGTTTGGAAATATGATAAAAAAATACATATTATCAATATTTTTTATCATATTTCCTTTCTTTTTGATAATATTTATTATTAGGTTTTTTTTGCTTGTTTTTTATCCTCTAACTCTAGAAGGTCGATTAAATTGCTCATAACCATATTGTTTACAGAATGAACCCATTGTTGTTTTAAATTTAAATTTATCATTTTGTTTTTTATCTTTTTGCTCTTGACATATTGTTAATCCTTCTTTTTTGATAAATGCAAATAATTGACCATAAGTTATAGTATTCCACGGGATAGGTTGTCCCTCGGAATAATCTTTTAATTTGCTAACTACCCTTTCAGCAAAGAAAGACGGTAATCCTGAGATAAACCGTTCTTTCCAAAAATGTTGATTACAATCTTGTCTTTCGAATATATTGGTTATAAAAAGATCTTTATACCATTTAAAATCACCTAGTGTTGGACATCTTAAATTTGTTAATACAATTTTTTTACTTTCTAATTCTTGTGTTGGATTACCAACAAAATGCATAGTCATAGTATGGATTAATACTTCTACAGTATTTTAATTTTCTATTTCCTCATATAAACCATCTTCACCTTCCACTCTATATTATCTTGTGTAATGCTATCTAGGGAATTATCCCACCAATATTTTAATGCTCCTCTAAAACCAGTTACTAACATTACACAAGCTTGCCTATTATTATGACCTCTAGCTTTAAATGCTATTGCTGTCATACCCATTTCTTGAAATAAATTCATTATTTCATATTCGGAACGTCCATCAATATTCCACTCAATTATACATTCTCTGGTATATACATTGTTAGAATATTTATGGTGTGCTTCGAATAATAAATCAGGTGGTGTATGTCTTTTATAATAGGGTTTATTTGATCTCATAATTTTATTTTTTATCCTGTTAATTTCTAAGCTATCTTCTTCCGATTGAGTATTATCTTGAATAGATATATTATCATTTTCATCAATAGTATTAATTCATTTTCCTTTATCTAATTTATCTAATTTATTTGCTATGGATTTTAAATTTTCATTTTCTGGGAATTTTACTTGTCTAGTTTTCTGTTTAAATATTGGTGTTGTTACCGATGCAAAAAGGTGTTGAATACTAAGGTTATATTGTTCTAACTTATTATTTTCGTTAGAATCTAATTTATTATCTATATGATGTATTTACTTAGAAATTGTATGTAATAATTGACTTTGATAGTTATTTTGTTGGTAAATTGATTTTATATCTTGCATAACTACATGTTCCTTATCATCTTTATTAGCTCCTGTTTTAAATGGTTTCGCTATTATTTGTCTATCAGTCATTTTTAATTTTATATCACTTAAAGGTGGATGCACTGATTTAATTGTATTACCATCTAATTTTTCCCAAATTTGACTTAAAGATGTGCTAACATTAATTGTTTTAAACGGGTAATTTGTTTTATGTGCTATAGCATAAACTTCAAACCAAATGAAAAATGGGATATCAATTTCCTTCTTTATCATGCTGTCATACCATTTGCTTCTTAGTTCAACAACTTCTTGCTTAGAAAAGTTATTGAAATACCAAATTCTTTTTTCTTTATTTTCTGATGAATAAAAATCTTTTCTAATATATTCTTTATTAATTGTATATTCTTTGGTTATAACATTTATTGATCTAAAATCAGAAGGTGTAGGTGATGTTGGATAATTATCTATTTCCGGTTCCGCTATTGGTGCTTTAAATTTAATGTCTTGTTTAACATTTTGATTTACACTTTCAGTTTCTGAATCTGCACTAGATTGTCTAGTACGATATTCAAAAAATGAAGGTCTTCAACTACATGTGCTAATCCTAGGTGGAAGTGGATCTCTATATGATCCAAATCGTAATAATATTTTACCATCTGGTTGCTCTATTACTTTTCAAATATTTATTTGTTCAAAACTTCTAGGTGTTTGTGTAATCTCAATTTTCCATTGATCTCGTATAGTTACTTCAGTCCATTTTAATTTTAGGTGCATAAGTTGATGTTGATGTATCATTGCTATGTGCAGCTAAAATTGTTGTTTCTCCTTTATTATCTTTTAATAAACATCTAGGATTAAACTCAGATGTCGATTGTTTAAAATAAATTCTATATAGTAATAAATATCCATGTCTACCACTTTGAAATTTTATTTCAGGTAAATGTACATTTAATACTAAAGTGTTGAGTATAGTTGGATCATGTAGACTTTTTTGATAATTTGGTGCACAATTAAAATAAATAGCTCCATTACATAAATTTGATTGTACAACTCCTAAAAGTGAATCTTCAAATTTTAGTAAAGTTTTATCTCTTAATAGCATAAGAATAGGTGAATCTATTCTAGTTCTCGATAACGGTTTTATTGCTATTTGAATAAGACCAAAATGAAGATAATTAAAACCTTTTTGTTTATATTTATTTCAGACTATTGATGATAGTTATATAATTTCTTCAAATTCGTTTTGGAGAGATAATATTTGTTCATGTTCTTTTATTGAATAAGCTGTTTTAAAATCAAAAGTATCAATTTCATAAATATTTTCTGGATTAACATGCAGTAATTGATGTTTTGATATTTCTTGATCAAAAGAAGTAATTTTTGTTATTATTTCTCTTCAGTTAATTGTTTATGCAAAACTCGATGCATGTTTAGTTTTAAAGAGTTTCCTAAAAGAAGACGCCATGACTTATTCTAAACTAAGAAATATACTAGAGGGATAGTAACCGGTTCTGCTTTGACACAGCTTCTGGCTTGCCAACGGTCTTACTGCCACTACTTCGGGACTTGCTGCCTGGAACACCTAAAGCAACAGTATCTCTGCATATTGGCTTGGATCAATCTATATGAGTTTAATCTAGATGAAGATCAAGAAGTTCTTTCTTTTGAAAACTTAAAAAAAAATAAAAAATGCAACGAATTGCATCTGTTTATTGTAAATGTTTTTATAAAAACTTTTGAAAACTTAAAATGATCGTTTTAGTCTGATACCAAACGTTTTGCCAAAGTATTAACCTTTTTAGATATTAACTAAGGTCAGAAAGAAGCCCGTGTAGCAGGGTTCGAGTTGTGAAATCTATAGTCAAAAGACTAAAGACGCAGAAGTTTGATTAAAACTTGCTTTTATTTATTTGAAATTTCTTTACAAAGACTTGATAAGAAAAGTTTACAACTTAAAACTTGAAAACTTAAAACTTTTGTAACTTAGAGAGAGAATATTTTAGAGAGAAGGTAGAGAGAATTTGTATGTGAGGTCACTTGTGTCCCTCTTGCTTGGTAGGAGGGTCTTATTTATAAAGAAACTTGGTTGAATAGTGTCTCGATATGTGTCGCCTTTTGATTGTGCAGACACTTGTTTTGTCTTCTTTTGATATTCGTAGATCTCTGATTGGTGCCGACGTCTTTGATTAAAGTCGTTGAATAATTCTTCATGTAGGTTCCATGTTGCTACATATTTCTTTATGTGGGTTCCGCCTTGTCAGTTGACTCTTCGTGATTAGATGCTTCGTAGGTATCTTCTTCGACTACAGATATACTCTCTATTTTATTTTGTACATAGAGTTACAAATAACAAGTAAATTTTATAAAGTAAAGTACACAAATAAAATATAGAGTCTACTATAATATACGTTGAAAAAACACAAAAAATAAATATACAATACTATAAGGTTTTTTTTTTTTTGAGATCCATTACTCGAGTTCGAAAAGGTCTTGGCCCATAAGGCCACCAAACGGATCGTCTTGTTGCATAGTGTCCTCCTCGTCAGATCAATCCATCAGTTCTTGGATCATATGTTTAATCTTTTCTTTTTTAGAGGACTTTTTTGAAGAAGTGGAGTCCGCTGAGGTAGTTGGGCTCGGCTGTTTTTTCGTTGATGGTGGGGTTTTGTGGCTGGTTGTTGAATAAGTTGGCTTGGTGTAACCAAGGGGATTGATCTGGAGACTGTTTGAATAACTTCTTGGAGTTGCCTATGTGTTTGGAAGAATTTTTGGATATTGGTTAGAGAACAACGGTCGAGGTTGTATTTATCCCACAATTTGATTTGATATTGTTTTACTAATGTCAGTGGTAGTTTGGATAAATGGTCTTCGAGGGTAAAGTGCTAAGAACATATCCACGAGATACCCATGTCAATGTGAAAACAGTATTTGGCAAAGGATTTTGTAGCTAGTGTTGGTATTTGTTTTTTTGTAAAAAGGATAGGAGGTCTTGATTATTTCGGTTGGGTATATATCAGTGGTTGGTCCGAACCAATACCACCATTTGGCGAACCATCCGGGTGCAGTCTTATGACAATTATGATCAAAAGAGATGAACCAGAAATGGTCGTATGATCTTAGGAAAAACATACGTAAAAAACAAACTGATAATCTCGGTAATTGTATCCTTGAATATGGTAACCAGGTTGGGAAAAAGATTTGGTTACAAAGGGGTTGAATATGACAAGGTCTTGCATAGAGGAAATACGGAGTATTTTACAGGTTCGAGTAAGAAATAAGGTTTGGATTACTTTTGTCTTGGTAATGAGTAATTTCTACAGACTTAGAGTCTACTAGAATATACTCATAGAAAGTACGATTTTTGATAGGGTTATCGGTTAAGTACAGACCATCTTCATAGAAGATTTTGCTGATGAATGTTTGTAATTGTTTAAGAGTAATGGGTTTGGTATAAGGTGTGGTTAAAAGGTGTTCTTTTTGTGGTTTTTGATAATAGGTGGATTTTTGGGATTCTTGGGTAGGTGTTGAGGTTTGGTTTTATTCTGGTGTGGCTGCTTTTGCATAAGTTAAAGGTGGATATTCGGCGAGAGCCGAGGGTTTTTGTGGTATTGTCAAGGGTTTGCCTTGAAGATGTGGCTGATGTTTGATATGGTCCAGAGCGGACATTGGCTTCTTTTTCTTCTGGTCACTCATCTTGAATAATTTTTTGATTTTCTTGTGTAATATCTGATTTATCCTGTAAATATTCTCTTGTTAGAAAATATGGCAAAGAATTATTTTCTCCATATTGAATATCAAAATCGAAAACATATAAAATAGTTTGCCATCTAGCAAAAATTTGTTTAGAAACTAGATTTTTAACGTCTTTTGTAAAATTTCTCTGGCTGACTTGCAGTCAACCCGAAGTAAGAATTTTTAATTATTAAATCATCTTGAAATTTCGAAATGCAATTTACGATAGAAAGAACTTCTTTCTTAACGATAGAATATTTTTCTGAGGACCTATCCACACACCTGAGTGAAACCTAACTATTGACTCTTGACTAGACTCGAGAAGTTTCTGTTTTAAGATTCCTCCATATCCTATTTCCGAGGCATCTTACTATCATATTGGCTTCTGGGTTAGGTATGGATAAACATGGTAAGGTTTTAACCTTTTCTTTAATTTGTTGGACTAAGCGAATATGCTGACTCGTCCATGGTTTGGGATTTTTCTATGGCCTTTGAAATAATGGTTGTATGGTTTTTCTAAGGTTAGGTAAAAAATCTGAAACATAATTTAAATAACCTAAAAACCTTTGCAGCTGGAATTTTTCCCTAAGTTCATCTGGAAACTTGTCTGCAAACTCTATAGCTCTTGTAATAGGTGTTATTGTTCCTTGATAAAAATCTTATTTTAGTTTGGAATAATGACATTTTTTTGCGGATATGACTAAACCGTGCCTTTTGACTATGTTTAAAAATGTGTTTAAATGATTGATATGTTGATCTATGGATGTTGAATATACTAATACATCATCGATATAAACTATTGTGAATTTTGAATAATTATTGAATATATCACTCATTATGTGTTGAAATTCTGATGGTGCATTTTTAAGTCCAAAAGGCATTACGTTCCATTCGTAATGACCAAATGGTACAGTGAATGCGGTTTTATATTTATCGTGTTCGGCAATTTGTATTTGCCAGAACCCTCTTTTCATATCAAATTTTGAATAAATTTTTGCATTGTATAATATTTTAAATAAATCTCTTTTACTTGGTATTGGATACCTAATCTATTGTAAAACATCATTAAGTGGTTTATAATTTATTACGAATCGTGGTACTCCACGTTCGTTTTCAGCTTGATTATTTACATAGAAAGCCGAGCAACTCCAAGGAGGCTTGGACGGCCTAATTAATTTTTTATTTAATAAATCATGTATTTCTTGTTTGCAATGTTCTAATAGTTCTCTATTCATTTGAATGGGTCTTGTTTTAGTTGGTATATTTTTCTCACTAAATTCTTTAATATAAGGTAATTCTACGGTATGGTGTTTTCTTTCCCAAAATGCATTAGGTAAATCTGAACATACTTGTTTCAAAAGTTCATTTTCTATTGATTTTATTTTTTTATCTTTTATAGTTGGTAATTGTAGCTATTCTTCTATTTTTTTATAGGTTACTTCTTCTTTTAAATAATTAATATTATCTTGTTTATTTTTTATCAAATTAGTTGTTTTTTGAATAGTATTTTGCTGTAAAATTAAAATTTCTTTAGTTTTCATGGGTGATATAAACTTGAATAATAACTTTGTACCTACTACTTTAGTTGTTACACCTATTTCATCTACCTTGAAATGATATATTTGAGTAAAAAATGGAGTTCCTAATATCACTTCTTGTGATAAATCTTTGACAAAGATAAATTGATTTTTAAAACAATATCATTGATTACAAATTTTAGCACAAGGTAATTTATATTGAACTTTTAAACTAGTTTCATTAGCACTACCTAATCTTTCAGTTGTTTTTTCATAATACTTTGTTGGAATAATACCTTCGCGAATACAATTGTAATCAGCTCCGTTATCCATTAATGATATTATTTCTAATTTAAAATTATGACTTATATGCAATGTAATTTGAGTATACCATTTTTGATAATTAATTCAATTAATTATTTGTATATAATCCTCATTATATTCAGGTTTTTCTTGTTTATCTGTTTTTAAACTTTGATTACTTGATGATACTTGATTATTATTTTTAGATTCGATTAATTATAATCTAGCATCTATTTGTAATTGTTTTAACTCTTGTTGATTAACTGTTAATTGTAGTTCTTTAATTTGTGATTTTAATTGCTTAACTTCAATCTGTAATCCTTCGTTTGTTACTTGTTTAAATAATCTTTGTGTTGGATACTTCTCAAATATTTTATTTAAACTAAGTGGCTGTGGAGTTGATATTTCTTTTTCTTGATAAACTATTTCGTTTAATTTTAGTAAATATTGTTTTTTAAATATCTGGATCATCAATTTTATCTATTATGTCTAGTAAAAATTGTTTATCACTATCTTTAGTAGTTACATTTATCATCTTATACAATTGCATAAATCATCTGATAATTCTTGTGATTCTTCTGAAGAATCGCTTGAATTATCAATTTCATTTACTAAGTAATCACTATCTGATTCAGTTTCTTCTGACACTTCAGTTTCTGATATTAATAGCTTATATAGTTTTTCTTGAATATCAGGTTGATCTTCGAATATTTCATTAATTTTCTTTTTCATTTTACATTCCGTGGACCTATGTCCAGGTCCTTACAATTCCAACATACAATTTTTGGACGTTTGATTTATATTTTTTATTTTTTGAATAATGTTGATTTTTTTTTATCATATTTCCTTACTTTTTGATAATATTTATTATTAGATTTTCTTTGCTTATTTTTTATTCTCTTAACTCTAGAAGGTGAATTAAATTGCTCATAACCATATTGTTTACAGAATGAAAAAATTGTTGTTTTAAATTTAAATTTATCATTTTGTTTTTTTATCTTTTTGCTCTTGACATATTGTTAATCCTTCTTTTTTTTTATAAATGCAAATTGACCATAAGTTATAGTATTCCAGGGGATGGGTTGTCCCCTAGAATAATCTTTTAATTTGCTAACTACCCTTTCAGCAAAGAAAGACGATAATCCTGAGATAAACCGTTCTTTCCAAAAAGGTTGATTACAATCTTGTCTTTGCAATATATTGGTTATAAAAACATCTTTATACCATTTAAAATCACCTAATGTTGGACATCTTAAATTTGTTAATACAATTTGTTTACTTTCTAATTCTTCTCGTGGATTACCAACAAAATGCATAGTCATAGTATGAATCAATACTTCTACAGCATTTTGATGTTATGTTTCCTCATATAAACCATCTTCACCTTCCACTCTTCTAATTTTTACATGATTAAGTATATTATCTTGTGTAATACTATCTAGGGAATTATCCCATCGATATTTTAATGCTACTGTAAAACCAGTTACTAACATTACACAAGCTTGCCTATCATTATGACCTCTAGCTTTAAATGCTATTGCTGCCATACCCATTTCTTGAAATAAATTCATTATTTCATATTCGGAACGTCCATCAATATTCCACTCAATTATACCTTCTCCGGTATATACATTGTTAGAATATTTATGGTGTTCTTTGAATAATAAATCAGGTGGTGTATGTCTTTTATAATAGGGTTTATTTGATCTCATAATTTTATTTTTTATCCTGTTAATTTCTAAGATATCTTCTTCCGATTGAGTATTATCTTGAATAGATATATTATCATTTTCATCAATAGTATTAATTCATTTTCCTTTATCTAATTTATCTAATCTATGTGCTATGAATTTTCAAATTTCATTTTCTGGGAATTTTACTTGTCTAGTTATCGGTTTAAATATTGGTGTTGTTACGTACCAATGCAAAAGTGAAACAAACTCAGGAACTGAGATTTGCCAGTGGAGGATGAATGGGGCAAGGCTGGCCATGCGGCTGCTCTCCTTGTTCCCGAATAGTGGTGAACGGTGGGAGGAAGTGGTGATGCGGATCCAATCGGCTGGCCGTGCGGCTGCTCTCCGGTTGGACAGTGGGTGGTTGGACGGATAGATGGTGGATCGAGGTCGCCACAAAGCCTGGTGGAAGGAGACTCTGATAAGACAAAGATGTTCTTGGTTAGAACCGTTCTAAACAAGAAAATTGGAAATTCTAGAGAGAAAACTATTAGAAGAAAGTTCGTTATTTTATTGATTGGTGAAAAAAAAATACACAGCTGTAGTGGGACTTTATAGGAGAGTCCATCAGCTTTGCCCTTCTTGGGGACTTGAATCAAATACAATAAATGCAAATCGAAAATTAAAAGCAAATTGGCTAAACATAAGGCCATCAAATGAAAATCAAAATATAGACAAATCAAAGACAAGAAAATGAGTTAGTCCATGATCAAATAATTGAAATAAATCTGACTTACCAGTGCTGATTTCGTGGTGATGGAGTGAAGACTTTGACCGTGGATGAATGTGGACTTGTTTTTGTACTTTGGGTGAAGACCGAGCATTAAGTGGCCGAGATGTTAAACAAGGTAAGTCGGGTGGCCTCTCTTTTCCTAAGTCTCTCATGTGTATTTTCTGGTCCGCCTTTGAAGTCCAAAAATGTAGAGTCCTCGGTTGAGTCGGTTGGGTTGTGATCTTGGTTGAATTCTGCTCTTGGTCCGGTTTGCTCCATTTGTTGATTTGGGCCGGATTGGGTCTTCTTGTTAATGCTCATTTGGCCAAGTGGATCAGCTAAGTCCTCAACCTCGAATTGGGCCACTAAGCTTTCCACGGCCTGGTTGAAGTCCCTTTGTAAGGTCTTAGCACCGGACCGAGTCATTGACGGCCTGGTTGAAGTCCCTTTGTAAGGTCTTAGCACCGGACCGAGTCATTGGACGAGCCCTCATCTCCAGAATGGGTGGAATTGGTGCTGCGGGTTCCGGGTTGGTTCAGAGGATTACATCAAAAAGGGTGTTGAATACCAAGGTTATATTGTTCTAACTTATTATTTTCGTTAGAATCTAATTTATTATCTATATGATTTATTTGCTTAGAAATTGTATGTAATAATTGACTTTGATAGTTATTTTGTTGATAAATTGATTTTATATCTTGCATAACTACTTGTTCCTGCTTTAAATGGTTTCATTATTATTTGTCTATCAGTCATTTTTAATTTTATATCACTTAAAGGTGGATGCACTGATTTAATTGTATTACCATCTAATTTTCCCCAAATTTGACTTAAAGATGTGCTAACATTAATTGTTTTAAACGGGTAATTTATTTTATGTGCTATTGCATAAACTTCAAACAAAATGAAAGATGGGATGTCAATTTCTGTTTTTATCATGCTGTCATACCATTTGCTTCTTAGTTCAGCAACTTCTTGCTTAGAAAAGTTATTGAATACCAAATTCTTTTTTCTTTATTTTCTGATGAATAAAAATCTTTTCTAATATATTCTTTATTAATTGTATATTATTTGGTTATAACATTTATTGATCTAAAATCAGAAGGTGTAGGTGATGTTGGATAATTATCTATTTTCGGTTCTGCTATTGGTGCTTTAAATTTAATGTCTTGTTTAACATTTTGATTTACACTTTCAGTTTCAGAATCTACATGTACTAATCCTAGGTGGAAGTGGATCTCTATATGATCCAAATCGTAATAATATTTTACCATCTGGTTGCTCTATTACTTTTGAAATATTTCTTTGTTCAAAACTTCTAGGTGGTTGTGTAATCTCAATTTGTCATTGTTCTGGTATAGTTAATTCTGTCCATTTTAATTGTTTAGGTGCATAAGTTGATGTTGGTGTATCATTGCTATGTGCAGCTAAAATTGTTGTTTCTCCTTTATTATCTTTTAATAAAAATCTAGGATTAAACTCAGATATCGATTGTTTAAAATAAATTCTATATAGTAATAAATATCCATGTCTACCACTTTGAAATTTTATTTCAGGTAAATGTACATTTAATACTAAAGTGTTGAGTATAGTTGGATCATGTAGACTTATTTGATAATTTGGTGCACAATTAAAATAAATAGCTTCATTATATAAATTTGATTGTACACCTCCTAAAAGTGAATCTTCAAATTTTAGTAAAGTTTTATCTCTTAATAGCATAAGAATAAGTGAATCTATTCCAGTTCTCGTTTTATTGCTATTTGAATAAGACCAAAATGAAGATAATTAAAACCTTTTTGTTTATATTTATCTAAGGCTATTGATGATAGTAATTAATTTAATTTCTTCAAATTCGTTTTGGAGAGATAATGTTTGTTCATGTTCTTTTATTGAATAAGCTGTTTTAAAATCAAAAGTACCAATTTCATAAATATTTTCTGGATTAACATGTGGTAATTGATTTTTTGATATTTCCTGATCAAAAGAAGTAACTTTTGTTATTATTTCTCTTGAATTAATTGTTGATGCAGAACTGGATGCATGTTTAGTTTTAAAGAGTTTCCTAAAAGAAGACGCCATGACTTATTCTAAACTAAGACACATACACGAGTGATCTCGCATACAAATTCTCTCTACCTTCTTTCTAAAATATTCTCTCTCTAAGTTACAAAAGTTTTAAGTTTTCAAGTTTTAAGTTTTCAAGTTTTAAGTTGTAAACTTTTCTTATCAAGTCTTTGTAAAACAATTTCAAATTAATAAAAGCAAGTTTTAATCAAACTTCTGCGTCTTTAGTTTTTTGACTATAGATTTCGCAACTCGAACCCTGCTACACGGGCTTCTTTCTGACCTTAGTTAATATCTTAAAAGGTTAATACTTTGGCAAAACGTTTGGTATCAGACTAAAACGATCCTTTTAAGTTTTCAAAAGTTTTTATAAAAACATTTTCAATAAACTGATGCAATTCGTTGCATGTCTTTAAAATAAAAGTTTTCAAAACGTTTTTATTAAATTTGTTAGTTTTTCAATAAAAAACATAATTAATTATTAAATTTATAGTAAAATAAACTGTAAAATATAAATAATTATAAAAACTTGTGAACCTTTCTTGCTCCCAATCGAACTAATCACTTCGCTTCTACTTGATCTTGCAGGAATCTAAGAACGGATTGCACAGACGATTTAACGAGTTCACCACCGTCGGTGGCTACGTCTCATGGAGAACCCGCTCTCCAAACATCCACTATGAAGAAAGAGTTTTACAGAGGTTCTTCGAGGTGATCCCGATGGATTACAAGATGAAGACAACTCCTCGAGATCACTCAATCGAAACGCCCTAATCTAGAGAAGAAGAACAGATGGCAACAACGCCTAAGGTAATCCTATCTCACTCGACTCTCACGCTCGATGATTCTTTGATCTCTCTCTCGTCTTTTGCTCTTGCTTTCTCTAACGACTCTACTTTTCTGTTTCAGGTCGAAGGAAGAAGACGAAGCTTAGCTCGGGATTTAAATCAACGATCATTGGGCTGGTGTCTTCTAGTTGGGCCTGAAGCTTAAGCGAGGAGACGGCCCAATAAGCCCAATCCGCACCGAAGGCAAACCCAACAAAACTCCACCTTTTGACTTCAGACCAAACCCTCGATCTTTTCGCGTCTTGTCTCTTCACCTTCTGTCTCTCTCTCTTTCTTCTTGGCGATATCGAAGGCGATTCACTTCTCCAGCTCCGGTGAGCTCACGACGGACATCCTCTCTACTCCGTCGCTTCCGAAACTCTCCGGGTAAGTATCTGTAACCTGTTCCCTGTACATGCAGCAGCGATTAGTCCGAAATACAAAGTAGATCGAAAAGAGAACTAACCCATTTCGTCTTCTCTTTTGTCTTTTCCAGTACTTCGCCTAGACGAGCTCCACCTGAAACTCCAGTCTCTTCCGCGTAACAGGTAAACACCTCAGACAACTTTTACTTACACAAAGTTTCCCGATCTTGTTCGTTTTCCCAAACTTCTTGAGAAATGAACTGATACATCTTGTTCTGTTTTCCATACGCCGAGAGCTTCACGGATCTTCCCTCTGACGAGTCACACAAGCACGGATCTCACCAAAACTTATCCCTTTCGAGCGTCTACACCTGGAGATGAGCTCAGAACAGCAGCTCCGATCTCCACTATCCTGCAGGTAACTCTAAATCTTCCCAAAAACATGTTATATCAACTTTTAAACATATGTAAATAACACATAAAAACATAAGTACTAACAGCCTTATCTGTTTTATGCGAGATGATACAACACAGAGTTACCTGGAGCCGAGGACCGGCTCAGAGGACCTTGAGCAGTTCACGGCACAGCTGGAACTTCGAACCAGGTACCGTCTTTGTCAAAAAATCTGATGGATTCTTAGACGTATGTATCTTAGATAGAACCACATCACCCTGAGCTACCACATCGCGAATGAAATGGTATTTAGTGTCCATGTGCTTTGTTCTTTCGTGATGAACTGCATTCTTAGCTAGGGCAATTGCACTCTGAGAGTCACAATGAATTGTAACCTTGTCTTGTTTAAAACCCAATTCTGTGCAAAACCTCTTAAGCCATAAAGCCTCTTTCGCTGCCAAAGTTAGAGCCATGTACTCTGCTTCGGTAGTCGAAAGAGCAACAACATCTTGGAGACAAGATTTCCATGAAACCATGTTTCCACCCACGGTAAACACTATTCCAGAAACTGATCTCCTCTTATCCAGATCTGTAGCATAGTCTGAGTCTGAAAACCCTTCCACATTGAACTCTGAACACTTCTGAAACGTCAAACACTTCTCATAGGAACCCGCGAGATACCTTAGAACCCATTTAACTGCTTCCCAATGTTCACGACTAGGATTAGTCATAAACCGGCTTACCAAGCCCACTGCGTAGCCCAAATCAGGTCTAGACCCAACCATTGCGTACATTAAACTGCCAACAGCACTAGCATAGGGAACATTCTGCATATGTTCATCCTCCTCTTCCCTTTCCTTTTCGGTTAGGCTTCTTATTTTGAAATGAGCTGCTGTAGGAGTCACCACTGACTTAGCTTCGAACATACCAAACGTCTTTAGGACCTTTTCTAGGTACTTTGACTGAGAAAGAACTAGAGTCCCTTTTTCACGATCACGTATTATGTCCATGCTTAGAATCCTTGATGCTTTTCCAAGATCCTTCATTTCAAATTCTCTGCTTAGGCTGTCCTTGAGTCCCTTTATCACTGTCTTGTTTCCAGATGCTATCAACATGTCGTCTACATATAGGAGTAGGTAGATTTCCTTGTCTGTCTTTACATCTCTCATGTAGACACACGTATCAAACGCACTCCTCATGAAGGACTGTCCCTTCATGAACTGATCGAACCTTAAGTTCCACTGCCTGGGAGATTGCTTTAATCCGTAAAGCGATTTCTTGAGAAGGCAAACCTTGTTTTCATCACCCTTTTTAATGAAACCCTCAGGCTGTTCCATTAAAATCCTTTCCTCTAACTTCCTGTGTAGAAAAGCCGTTTTAACATCCATTTGTTCTAGCTCATAGTCTCGATTAACAACCATAGACAGCATGATTCTAATAGAGACATGTTTGACCACGGGTGAGAAAACTTCATTGTAGTCAATTCCTTCTTTTTGCGAGAAACCCTTAGCAACTAGTCTGGCCTTGTAACGCTGATCCTCAATGCCTGGAATGCCTGGCTTTAGTTTGAATATCCACTTACACCCCACTAGCTTTGCATCCTTTGGCTTATCAATCAGAATCCAAGTTTCATTCTTTTTCAAAGATGAAAACTCCTCATTTGCTGCGTTATTCCAGTGCTTCCTTTTCTTGCTCCTCATGGCTTCCCCATAGGACTTAGGTTCATCAATCTCTAGATCATCCACTACCGCAAGAGCATAGGCTACGAGATTTGCATCTTCGTACCTAGATGGTGGCCTAACATTCTGCCTCCTTGTCCTATCTCTTGCAAGTACGTAGTCACCTAGTGGTTGAGCTGTAGTTGTAGATTCTGGGACCTCGTCATCTGACCATTCAGTGACGTCCTGTTCACTTTCAGTCTCACTTTCTGAACTTGAATCTACTCCACCTTGACCTGAAGTCTCCCCAAGCTCTAGCTTACTAGGAGTTGGACCTTCTATAAGATCTCCTTTAAACGAGACTTTTCTCGCCTTTTTGTCCAGTCTAGTAGTAATGTCTTCGGGAGTGTCTATTGTAGCACCTTCCTTTTGTGTATCTTTGAAGAGTTCTGATGGGTTTTGTTCAGGTTTTAATCAAATTAAAACAGCCCTAACAACAATCCTAAACCACGGATCTTGTGCCAATTGAATCTACGATGAATATATGTCAAATCTCGAGCATACCTGAAGATTTGCAGCGGAAGAAGAACAGGTAATCGAGATTAGGAAGCGCCTCAAATGCTGCGCCTCTACAGAAGTCCACACGCACACAAACTGGACGACGGGATGCTAGTACCTTCGCGAACGATTCGCGTTTTTGAGTTTTTCTCTGTTTTTCTCTGAGTTTCGTGTCAGCCAAAGCTTCTCTTGTCTATCTAACAAACTCTAACCCTCATATCATATATATAGGCTGGAGTTGCCGACAGGTGTCGATCGACACCCACAATTGGTGTCGATCGACACCCTCACAGAAAGTCAAACATCGAGAAGACGATGCTGACAGGTGTCGATCGACACCCACTATTAGTGTCGATCGACACCCTCATAGAAAAACGATATCGACGTATATCTTATATACGTTGATCATAATCATTACTCTAATGATCAAAACCCAATTTTATTATCCAGTTTGCTTAGGTGTGTGACCCTATAGGATCATATGATAATGGTAATGAGTTCATAACTCATAAGTTATAAGCGGCTTCTAGCAAAACATTATAACCGTCCAATATCATATGATTGTCTTATCTCGACATCACGACTTTACTAGAATAAATACAAGTCTGATTTCAGGACATTCCCTTCAATCTCCCACTTGTACTGGAATCAACTATTCCCATAATCCCTTTGTCTCTATATCTCGATCTGGCATAAGGCAAGAACTCGTGTCATCCTTAATCAACCAAACCATGTTTATCGAACTCCGATTTTACTGATAAAAGACAAACGATTGACATTCAATCCGTTTGAGCGCGGCCACGCATTTCCAGTATCAAATCTTCGATAGGCCCTGAGATATTTATCTCCCGTTATATGGGAGGGACAAATTCCATCTTGTTCCATCCCTGTTTCCTACACACTTCATAATATGCCCAATCAATGCCTTTATAGCCACCAGTTACGGCTGACGTTTGACAGAGTCAAAGCATACCAATTCATATGTAAGAAAACATGATGAACTCAGGTCAAAGGACTATACTCTATAGTCGTAATGAGAAACTCTTATGACACTCATATAACAATCTTGTAGAGTTCTCATTAGCGGGTCATGTCCGATCATGTGTTCTCTAACACATATCTATGTGATTGACTTTAATACTCCTATTAATGACTCCATGAAACTTAGTCATCAGTCACCTCACATACTAGTCTCGCGCGGTTATCAATGTCCAACTTTGATAACCTCGACTATGGACACTAATAATTTATGTCATCTATCACTTATAGAGTTTCATGATCAAATCACGTATTTGATGATCTATAAGAATGCCATAAATTACTTTTGGACAATTATTTAATAACACCATTAAATAATACTGAAACAATTTCATTAAATAAAACATAACCAAATGTATGTTTACATGAACATCAAAACATAAATATGATAACTCCCACTAAAACAAGATTACTGCTTAAGGAATCTAATGCCTATAGCAGCTGCATGACTCTCATGCTTCGGTCGTGGGAGTGGCTTAGTCAACGGGTCAGCAACGTTCTCGTCTGTCGGAACTCTGCTGATCTTGACGTCACCTCTCTCAATGATATCACGAATCAGATGATATCTCCTCTCAATGTGTTTGGATTTCTGATGTGATCTGGGCTCCTTAGCCTGAGCTATGGCTCCATTGTTGTCACAAAACAATGCCACAGGCTCAGAAATGCTAGGAATCACACCAAGCTCAGTAATGAACTTCCTAATCCAAACAGCCTCCTTCGCCGCTTCAGAAGCAGCGATGTATTCAGCCTCGGTCGTTGAGTCCGCCACGGTGCTCTGCTTGGAACTCTTCCAACTAACTGCACCTCCATTCAGACAGAAGACGTAACCAGACTGAGATCGGAAATCGTCTCTATCTGTCTGAAAGCTGGCATCCGTATAACCACTCACTACAAGCTCATCACTTCCTCCGTACACTAAGAACTTATCCTTGGTATTTCTCAAATACTTCAGGATTGTCTTGACGGCAGTTCAGTGACTCTCACCGGGATCTGATTGGTATCGACTCGTCATGCTTAAAGCACAAGCAACATCTGGACGAGTACAAAGCATGGCATACATAATAGATCCTACTGCAGAAGCAAAAGGAATCCTACTCATGCGCTCTCGCTCAGCAGGTGTCGAAGGACACTGCTTCTTGCTGAGAGTAATGCCATGAGACATCGGAAGCAAGCCCTTCTTGGAATCATGCATGTTGAACCTGTGTAGAACCTTATCGATATAAGTGTCCTGACACAGTCCAATCAGCCTCTTTGATCTATCTCTATAGATCCTTATTCCAAGAATATAGGCGGCTTCACCCATGTCTTTCATCGAGAAACAACTTCCGAGCCAGTCCTTTACTGACTGAAGTAACGGAATATCATCTCCTATGAGAAGTATGTCGTCTACATACAATACGAGAAATGCAACTGCGCTCCCACTAGTCTTCTTGTAAACGCAAGGTTCCTCTTCGTTTCTGATGAAGTTAAACTTTTTAACTGCTTCATCAAAACGTAGGTTCCAACTCTGAGATGCTTGCTTCAATCCATAAATGGATTTATGAAGCTTGCATACTTTCCCAGCAGCATTAGGATCAATGAAACCCGGAGGTTGTGTCATGTACACATCCTCCTCCAGAATCCCGTTAAGGAAAGCTGTTTTCACATCCATTTGCCAAATCTCATAATCATAATGAGCGGCTGTTGCTAGGAGAATCCGAATAGATTTAAGCATAGCGACTGGGGAATAGGTTTCATCATAGTCAACACCTTGAACTTGTTTGAAACCTTTTGCCACCAACCTAGCTTTGTAAATCTGAACGTTTCCATCCACATCGATCTTCTTCTTGAAGACCCATTTACACTCAATGGCTTTTACAGCATCAGGTAAATCACCAAAGTCCATACTTGGTTTTGTGACATGGAACCGATTTCGGATTCAGCGGCTTTAAACCACTTTTCGGAGTCAGGGCCCATCATTGCTTCTTCGAAAGTCGCAGGTTCGTCACTGTCAATGATCAAGAGATCATGACAATTAGTCACAAGAAATCCATATCTCTCGGGCTCTTGACGAATCCTTTCGGATCTGCGAACTTCTGGCATCACAGGTTCGGACTCTACAACTCTTTGTAGATCCAGTCGCTGCTCTTCCTCGACAGGTTGAGCAGGCTCCTGTGATTCTCGAACTTCTTCGAGTTGTACTTTACTCCCACTGTTCTTCTTGGAAAGAAATTCTCTCTCAAGAAAAACACAGTTCTTAGCAACAAACACTTTGTTCTCAGAACGGTTGTAAAAGTAGTAAGCCTTGGTTTCCTTAGGATAACCAACGAAGTAGCACTTATCAGATTTGGGTTCAAGCTTATCAGATATCAACCGCTTGACATAAGCTTCACAACCCCAAATTTTAAGAAAAGACAATCTTGGAACTTTTCCAGTCCACATCTCATATGGCGTCTTCTCGACTGATTTTGATGGAACTCTGTTTAGCGTAAACGCAGACGTTTCTAGAGCGTATCCCCAAAAGGATAATGGAAGATCTACTTGACTCATCATCGATCGAACCATATCTAATAAAGTCCGATTCCTTCTTTCAGACACACCATTCCACTGAGGTGTTCCAGGAGGAGTGAGTTGTGAAACAATTCCACAGTTACTCAGATGATCACTGAACTCTTGGCTTAAGTACTCACCTCCACGATCTGATCGAAGAGCTTTGATACTTTTACCAAGTTGGTTCTGTACTTCATTTTGGAACTCCTTGAACTTTTCAAAGGATTCCGATTTATGTCTCATTAAATAGACATAATCAAATCTACTGAAGTCATCAGTAAACGTGATGAAGTACTGAAAGTTTCCTCTAGCACTAACACTCATTGGACCACATACATCGGTATGTATTAGTCCCAATAGGTCACCGGCCCTTTCATTAAATTTGTTGAAAGGGGCCTTTGTCATTTTGCCCAATAAGCAGGATTCACACTTCTCAAATGATTCAAAATCAAATGAGTCCAAAAGTCCATCTTTATGAAGCTTTTGAATCCTTTTCTCATTGATGTGGCCCAAACGACAATGCCAGAGAAACGTAGGGTTCGAGTCATTGGTTCTTAACCGTTTGGCATTTATGTTATAGACAGGCAAAGATTGGTTAAGAATATAAAGTCCATTCTCTAATGGAGCGCTACCATAAAACATTTCATTACGATCAAAAGAACAACACTTGTTTTTAATCGAAAAATGAAAGTCTTCTAAATCCAAAACAGGAATAGAAATGATGTTTCTGCTTATAGCAGGTACATAATAGCAATTATTCAATTCTAAAACCAAGCCTGACGGCAAAGACAAATGATAAGTTCCTACGGCCAATGCAGCAACTCTTGCTCCATTCCCAACGCGTAGGTCCACTTGTCCCTTCTCCAGCGTTCTACTGTTGCTTAGACCCTGCATATTTGTACAAATATGAGCGCCACAGCCAGTATCTAATACCCAAGACTTAGAACCTGAAGTAGTAACATTTACTTCTATAACATAGATACCTGAAGAAGTCGTCTCATACGTCTTCTTCGAGTTCTTTAGATCTGCCAGATACTCTTTGCAATTTCTCTTCCAATGCCCAGACTTATTGCAGTAATGGCATTTATCAGCATCAGTAGGGCCGCGTTTGGGTTTGGAAGAAGCCTCAGGCTTATCCTGATTCTCAATCTGGAATGTCTTAGCTTTTCCTTTACCCTTAGCATGTTTCTTAAACTTTTTACCCCCTTGCACCATAAGTACATTAGGGGTGCCCTTTTTGATGTTTGGCTCAGCTGTCTTGAGCATGCCATGCAGTTCCGTCAAAGTCTTTGTCATGTTGTTCATGTTATAGTTCATGATAAACTGATCAAAGCTCGACGGCAACGACTGCAGAATGATGTCCGTAGCCAACTCTTGGCTAAGGGGACAATCCAGTTTTGCCAAGTTATCAATATAACCCATCATCTTAATGACATGTGGGCTAACTGGACCATCCTTTGGTAGCCTGCACTCAATGAGAGACTGAACCGTCTGGTATCTCTCAGTTCGTGCTTGCTCCTGAAACATCCCTTTCAGGCTAGTGATCATCTCAACAGGTGACGCCACGTTCTCGTATTGCTTCTGCAAGTCCGAGTTCATGGTAGCCAGCATGAGACAACTCACATCGACCTCATCATTGGAATGCTTCTCCCAAGCATTCCTTTCAGCGTGTCCGGCATTGGATTTCGGTTTCTCAGGGAGAACCTTCTCAAGGACATATTCCTTTTTCTCCTGCTTGAGAACAATTCTCAAGTTCCGATACCATTCAAGGAAGTTCGATCCATTAAGCTTGTCCTTCTCAAGGACGGATCGAAGCGAGAATGTGTTTCTGTGAGGGGAGCTAGCCATTGCTGAAAAAACACAAAATGAGAGTTTAGTTTCGATGTTCAAGAAATGAGAAATCTTAACAATTAAGAAACTCACATTATATTCAAAACAATTTTCCTCAATTGAATATAATGATCCAAGATCCATATTTCACAAAAAATTTGAGTGAGCTTTGGCCCATCGACCAAACTTTTAGCTATTTAGGTAAGCAACACTTTGCTAATTATATCATATATAATTCTTGTCTCGGATTAATATCTTATATCAAATCCGATCCTATATCTCTGAGCCCAAAACTATTTTGATAGCCCAGTTAAGCAAACCAATCTTTTAAGTCCGTAGTAACGATTACAACCTGCCTCACTCATGTAATTGCGGACACCCTGCTTTGGCAGACCCATCACACAATGAAACGAGCCTTGACAGTTGACAAGATTGGGAAGATATTAAAAGCTTAATATTTTGTTTGAGGAACTGAACTTTAAATCTAGTTTATATCAATTATATATCCTAGATATTTCAACTTGTTTTAAAACTTTAAAACTTCTTTAAGTTAAACAAGCTAGGAATGCAAATTCTGAAGTGGTGTCGATCGACACCAGATCAGTGTCGATCGACACAACTAGTTTGTGTTGACCGACAGATTCCGATCCGGTTCAATCGCGATAAACCATTTAACCGATTAAACCGATCGAATCAATTTGCAAATAACCGACCGGTGTCGATCGACACTACATTAGTGTCGGTCGACACCAACCAAATCGGTTCAATGAACGATAACCGATTTACCGTTTGAACCGATCGCGATTACCCGGTTCAATCCAATTGAACCAAACGCGATGAACCGATTGGTGTCGATCGACACTACTTTAGTGTCGGTCGACACCAGTGGTTTGAGGAAACACGATCTACGATCGTGACCTTAAAGTTCACGCGAAAACCTGATTGGTGTCGATCGACACACACATGGTGACGATCGACACCCGTTTCGCACAAGCCCTAGAAGGAACGATTTATGCAGCAAAAAACGATTTTTGAACATAACAAATCTAGCATGCAATCCTATATATCATATATATCACGATTTGAATTCAACTAATTCAATTTCATGCTTCAGATTCAATAAAACAAAGTTTTCACGCGAAAACCGTAGTGGTGTCGATCGACACCGGATTGGTGTCGGTCGACACCGAAGAACCCAGAACGGCGTTCTTCTTCAAAACGATTTTAACAGGTGGATCTTTAACAAAATTCAACAGATTCAATAGAAACACACCGCTCTGATACCACTGATGGGTTTTGTTCAGGTTTTAATCAAATTAAAACAGCCCTAACAACAATCCTAAACCACGGATCTTGTGCCAATTGAATCTACGATGAATATATGTCAAATCTCGAGCATACCTGAAGATTTGCAGCGGAAGAAGAACAGGTAATCGAGATTAGGAAGTGCCTCAAATGCTGCGCCTCTACAGAAGTCCACACGCACACAAACTGGACGACGGGATGCTAGTACCTTCGCGAACGATTCGCGTTTTTGAGTTTTTCTCTGTTTTTCTCTGAGTTTCGTGTCAGCCAAAGCTTCTCTTGTCTATCTAACAAACTCTAACCCTCATATCATATATATAGGCTGGAGTTGCCGACAGGTGTCGATCGACACCCACAATTGGTGTCGATCGACACCCTCACAGAAAGTCAAACATCGAGAAGACGATGCCGACGGGTGTCGATCGACACCCACTATTAGTGTCGATCGACACCCTCATAGAAAAACGATATCGACGTATATCTTATATACGTTGATCATAATCATTACTCTAATGATCAAAACCCAATTTATATTATCCAGTTTGCTTAGGTGTGTGACCCTATAGGATCATATGATAATGGTAATGAGTTCATAACTCATAAGTTATAAGCGGCTTCTAGCAAAACATTATAACCGTCCAATATCATATGATTGTCTTATCTCGACATTACGACTTTACTAGAATAAATACAAGTCTGATTTCAGGACATTCCCTTCAAGTTCTTCTTCATTGAACACTACGTTTCTGCTCGTAGTACACTTGCCTTCGTCTGGTAACCAGATGCGGTATCCTTTGACTCCAAAAGGGTATCCTGAACCTTGTGCACATACGCCGAGCAGCCAAACCTCCTTAGGTGCGAGATGTTAGGTTTGTGTCCTGACCAAACCTCTTCTGGTAACTTGAAGTCTATGGTAGAATTAGGTGTCCTATTAGTCAGGTAGACAGCCGTAGACGTAGCTTCTGCCCGAAACTCAGATCCCAAACCCGCTTCTGCCAGCATACTTCTTACCTTATCCATGATCGTCCGGTTCATCCTTTCTGACACCCCATTTTGTTGGGGCGTATAGGTGCATGTCCTGTGGCGTTTAATCCCTGAGTCCTTGCAGAAGTTGTCAAACTGAGTGTTGCAGTATTCAAGGTCGTTATCTGTCCTTAGATACTTGACCTTGAAACTCTGTTGGTTTTCCACTTCCTGCTTCCAGTCCTTGAATTTCTGAAACGCCTCATCCTTAGTTTTAGGAAATATACCCATACCTTCTTAGAGTAGTCGTCAATGAAACTGATGAAGTACTTGCATCCCCCTAGGCTCTCAGGATTAGATGGGGAACCCCATAGGTCAGAATGCACGTAACCTAGAGGTTCCTTTGTCGTATGCTTAGCCGTAGGGAAACTTTGCTTGTGGGATTTACCCAGAACGCAGCTCTCACAGAAACTCTTATCCCCAATCTCTGAGTCAGTTAAGTAGCCGTTCTTAACCAGAAACTTCATGTTGGAGTAGCTCATGTGTCCCAGCCTTGAATGCCATAGACCCATAGCCTTTTCCTTTTGAGAGACCACATTTGCTTCTGCCTTAGCAACCGTTCCTTGCAAGTAGTAGAGTCCATTGTCGTATTTCCCTGAGATAACCTTTTTACCCTCCTTGTAGAAGGTAACTTTGAAATCTCCACCCTCATATTTGCAACCTGACTTTTCAAGCATGCCATAAGATATTAGATTTCTACTTATAGATGGAATGTACCTCACTTCTGTAAGAATGACTTCGGTTCCATCCGGGTTTTGAATCCTGATCTTCCCGATTCCTTTTACTTCAGTGAGAGCATCATTCGCCATGTGCACTTTCCCTCATTCGTTTAGTTCCCTGAAATCAAACAGGCACTCTTTAGAGGGTGTAATATGGAAAGTACAGCCAGAGTCTAGAATCCAATCTCCCTTTGGCTTTTGGTCGCTTGCGGTTAAAACGATCGGTTGTCTTTGAGCTCCAGCTAGGTTTGCTGAGTCAGTCTGTTTGTTTCTGTTCTTCTGAGGGCATTCTTTCTTCCAGTGACCCTCCTTTCCGCATATGAAGCATTCACTCTGGCCCTTCTTGTTGTACTTGGCCTTTGAGTTTGATCTTCCATCTCGTGACTTAGACCTTCCTTTGCGATTCTTTCCTTTGTCGGATCTATCCTTAGATCTTCCTCCATCCTCCACGTAAAGCCCTTCTTCTTGTTTTCGAGTCTTGTTGAGAAGTCCCTTTTGCCTTAGCTCAGCTTCTTTAGCGTAAGCAGATGTTGTAAAATCTCTTACTGTCAACGATTCCTTTCCAGCTCCATACTTTAGAGTGTGGACTAAGGGTTCGTATAGAGGTGGGAGACCTGTGATGATGTATGCCTAGAAACCCAACCGGACCCGGATGAACCAACGAAGGTCTTACCGACCATTCCGGCCATGCGATCAAGGCCCATGACTAGATCCGGAACAAGAGCTCTACAAAAGGAGTTCGACCAAGCCGTTGAGAGTCTCATAGCTGAGCACGAGGTTGCGGACTTAACGGACCAGCTTCATCAAATGAGCATCAAATCCGGCCCAGGTCAACCCAAAGTGCTACACGGACCAGATCGAGACCAACTCAAGGCCCGACCAAATATTCATGAAGACATCCGGCCCAAACAACCTGAAGACAAGGACGGTCCACAAAATGCACATGAAGAACCTTGGACTAAAGCGCTTACCTTATTTGGCATTTCGCCCATCTAGAAGCGGTTCAAGACATTCAAACAATCAACCGGTTTTTCTCACTCAAATGCAAACCGGACCAAGACAATTCAATGCCAACCGATCTCATCATCAGCCATGGTAAGTCTGATTTCATTATTGAATTCGATTGTTTGACTAACCCATTTTGTGTTTATTTGTTTTTATTGCTTTTTATTGCTTTGATTTGATTTTTCGGTTTATAAGGCATGTCGCCAATTAGATCGCTTTGATTACGTTTTCATTAAGTGTAATTTGATTCAAAGACCCTTGAAGGCACCAGATGTTTGGACTCCTTTATAAAGTCCCCTCACAGCCTTGTATTTTTTCAGCATATCAATAAACAAAACCGAATTTTTCTTAGAGTTTAACTCTTGTCTTGTTTTCTCTCTTGTTAGTGCGATTCTATCAAGGAAGGAATCTCTGTCTTATCAAAGCCTCTTTCACAAGGTTTTATGGCGACCTCGCTCCACCCATCGCTCGTTCAACCACCCCCACCGTCCCATCTGAAAGTGCTGTACGGCCAGCAGATCGGATCCATTCAACCACTTCGTTCATCGTTCATCGCTACCCGGACCGAAGGAAAGTGCTGTACGGCCAGCCTTCGACCCATTCACCATCCACCCAGCAATCTCAGTTCCTGAGGCTGTATCATCTGGTATCAGAGCTTAAAGGCTCCTGAATCAGGTTCTATCACTCCTTTATCATTTCTTTTTGTTTATCTTTCATTGTTCATTCTTTTCATTTCGGTTAAAAAAAAAACCCATAAGAACTTGTTTGCATTCTTTTGATTTTTTTGTTTCATTACTTAAACTTATAAACAAAAAAAAAGGAATAGAACCATTCATCTGAATCATTTCATTTCGTTTTTGCATTCACATATTATAAAAAAAAAAAAAAGAGCATTGATCTTGTGTTGATTGTTTGTTTCAGGTTTGAGAAGTTTCAAAGATAAAACAAGGGAGGATCGAACACACCAAGAATTTGGCCAACCGACCGACCTTCAGCATTCCTAAGCCTTTCTCACCTTTCTCTCAAATTTCACATATCTTGCTTTGATCTTTATTTTCGTTTGGTTTCAGTCTTTGATTCATTTTGCTTGTTTGAATTTTGTTTCAAGTTGTTTGCATTTAGTTCGAATTTAATTGTCATCTGAATTTTCTGTTGATCGATTTCCTTTGATTTAGTCATTTCATTATTAGTCAAAAAAAAAATTTTATCATTACTCACTTCCATAAGTTGAAACCGAGCTTTCATTTGTGACAGAAATTGTTTCCATAATTAGAACTTGGTCAACCATTGCTATTATTAAATTCTGATAAATTGAATTGCTTGAATCATTTTCGTTTTGAGTCCTTTGTTTTCTTTGGGTATCGTGAACACAGTCTTACACTTAGTATTTTTGGTGTTTCAGGTACTAACCAATGGGGGACATTAGTGTCCAGGACCAAATTAACCAGCTCATGAACCTTATTCAAGGTTTAACCAACCGCATGAACCAGGCGGACCAGCAACACCACAACCGTGAAGAGACAGATTCCGCAAGCGAGAGTGGCATTAGAACCGGACACGGCCGTGACAACCATCAACCGGCCAATGGCAATCCACAAACCCACTATCAGAACGACCAGCACCAGAACCGCGGAAACCGACGCGAAGATGATGATGAGTTTGGGTTTAAGGGGAGAGGCCTTAAGCTCACCTTGCCCACATTTGCCGGCAAAGTCGATCCGGATGCATACCTTGATTGGGAGAGAAGGATGGAGTACATCTTCGATCATTGCAACTACTCACCCCAACGAAAGGTGACCTTAGCCGCGGCACAACTCACAGACAGTGCCCTAACTTGGTGGGATCGTGATGTAGCTGACCGAAGGAGGAGGCGGCTGCACCCAATCAACAGTTGGGAAGACATGACTTATCAGTTCCGGAGGCGATATGTACCAGTCTACTATCACCGCGACCTTAAGAAGCGGTTTAGGCGTCTTACTCAAGGAACTAAGTCTGTTGAAGAGTACTTTGAGGAGTTTGAGAAGCTCAAGAACCGACTAGAGACCGAGGAGTCTCAAGAAGCATTATGTGCTCAGTTTCTTGATGGTCTTCATGACCGCATTGCAAGAAAGGTGGAGCGCCAAACTTATACTGATCTAGAAGAGCTACTGCATGTTGCTACTCAAGCTGAGCAACATATCAAGAGGAAGACTGCTTCCACCAACCGGTCCAAAAACAACTGGACCCCTTCGACCACACGGAATTCGGACAAAGGGAAATCAACCGAGCCTTATTCTAGGGACAAGAAGTCAGCTCCGGAGGCTAGCAAAGCCAATGGTGCCGGATCCAGCTCAGCCCAGACCCCACGAGCCAGAGATGTTTCGTGCTTCAAGTGCAAAGGCAAGGGTCATTATGCCCGAGACTGTCCGAACCAGCGAGCCATGGTGATTCGGGAAAATGGGGAATATGAATCCCAAGATGAACTCGAGGAGGAGCCCATGGAATCTGAAGAGGAAGTGACTGACTATCCTGATGTTGGAGAGATCTTGGTTACCCGGAGATCCTTAAGTGCACTATATGAACCGGAAACCATCCAACGAGAAAACATCTTCCATTCAAGATGTACTGTGCAGTCTAAGGTATGTAGCCTCATCATTGATGGTGGTTCCTGTACTAATGTGGCTAGCAAGTATTTGGTTGACAGGTTAGGTCTCAAGACTACTAAGCATCCACGGCCATACAGACTCAAATGGCTTGATGACAAAGTTGAGCTCAAAATCGGTGAACAAGTCATGGTACCATTCAGCATAGGTACATATGCGGACCAGGCTCTTTGCGATGTTGTTCCTATGCAGGCAGGCCATATCCTCTTAGGGAGACCGTGGCAGTTTGACAAGGAGACTCTGCACAATGGCCGCACCAACTACTACACCTTTGTGCACAACAACAAGAAGCATAACCTTGCCCCTCTTACACCACTAGAAGTTTTCGAACTTCAGAAAGCCATGGACAAGGGAGCTAAAGCCACCAAGCTAAGTAAAACCAACCTTTTCATTTCTCCTCGCAAGGTTGTTAATTGTATGAACTCCAAAACGCAGATGCTTCTCATGATCTTCAAAGAAAGTTATTTTTCAGGAACCGAGGAGCACAACTTCCCGGAAGGAGTAACCAAGCTGCTAGGCCAATACAAGGACGTGTTTCCTGAGGAGCTCCCATCCGGTTTACCTCCTATCCGTGGGATAGAGCATCAGATCGATTTGGTGCCCGGAGTTCCATTACCGAACCGGCCAGCTTATCGGGTCAACCCGGAGGAAGCTAAGGAGTTAGAGCGACAAGTGCAGGATCTTATGGCACAAGGCTATGTCCGAGAGAGCCTCAGCCCATGTGCAGTTCCAGTTATCTTAGTGCCCAAGAAAGATGACACATGGAGAATGTGTGTTGATTGCCGAGCCATCAACAACATCACCATCAAATACCGGCATCCCATTCCGAGACTGGATGACATGCTGGATGAGCTAAGTGGTGCCACTATCTTTTCTAAAATTGATTTAAAAAGTGGTTATCACCAGGTTAGGATGAAGGAAGGTGATGAGTGGAAAATCGCATTCAAGACCAAACAAGGCTTGTATGAATGGTTGGTCATGCCGTTTGGACTCACCAACGCACCTAGCACCTTCATGCGGCTCATGAACCATGTTCTAAGGGCCTACATCTGTAAGTTTGTAGTTGTATACTTTGATGATATCTTGGTATATAGTACTTGCTTAGAGGATCACTTAACACATCTTGAAAAAGTACTTGAGACTTTGCGATTGGAACAGCTTTATGCTAATCTCAAGAAATGTGTTTTCTGCACTGATAAGTTGGTATTTTTAGGCTTTGTTGTGAGTTCACAGGGTCTAAAGGTTGATGAAGAAAAGATTAAGGCCATACAAGAATGGCCCACGCCTACTTCCATTGGACATGTCCGGAGCTTTCATGGACTGGCCAGCTTCTACCGGCGTTTTGTGAAGGACTTCAGCACCATTGCAGCTCCTCTGACTGCAGTGATCAAGAAGGACGTGGCATTCTCATGGGGTCCTAGCCAAGAAGAAGCTTTCAAGAAGCTTAAGGGCAGCCTCACCAACGCACCGGTTTTGGTTTTACCTAACTTTGACAAAACCTTTGAAGTTGAATGTGATGCTTCAGGTACAGGTATTGAGGCAGTGCTGACTCAAGGAGGCAAGCCAGTGGCGTTTTTCAGTGAGAAATTGCATGGAGCCACCCTCAATTATCCAACTTATGATAAGGAGTTGTATGCGCTTGTGAGATCATTGGAGACATGGCAGCACTATCTACTCAGCAAGGAGTTTGTCATTCATACCGACCATGAAACACTCAAATATCTTAGGGGCCAAACCACATTGAAGAAACGGCATGCAAGATGGCTTGAATTTGTGGAGACATTTTCCTATGTGATCAAGTACAAGAAGGGAAAAGAGAACATAGTAGTCGATGCCTTGTCAAGGAGATTTACATTGATCTCCACCATGGAGGCAAAGATAATGGGCTTTGAACATCTCAAGGAGCTGTACAAGGAGGACCCGGACTTTGGAGATATCTATCAACAATGCAACCGAGGTGCAATTGGACTGCCTAAGATCAGGAACAAGGATTCAGTACTTGTGGTGGTGGACCAAATTCAGCAAGATGGCCCATTTCATAGCTTGCAACAAGACCAACGATGCCACCCAAACCGCGGACTTATTCTTTAAAGAAGTGGTCAGACTTCACGGACTTCCCCGGACCATAGTTTCAGATCGTGATCCGAAGTTTCTCAGCCACTTTTGGAGGACATTGTGGAGAAAGCTTGGAACCAAGCTTCTATTCTCAATATCTTGCCATCCGCAAACCGATGGGCAAACTGAAGTTACCAACCGCACTCTAGGCACTCTTTTAAGAGCCACTGTCGGTAACAACTTAAGGAATTGGTTGGATTGTTTGCCTTTGGTCGAATTTGCTTATAACCGTACTATACACTCTACTACTAAGCTTTGCCCTTTTGAGATTGTGTATAGATTCAGGCCGCAAACACCATTAGACATGGCGCCAATCCCTTTACCACCAGGCGATCAAATCAGCCAAGATGGAGTAGCCAAGTCCGAGCTAGTAAGGAAGCTGTACGAGAAAGTTAAGGAGAACGTGGAGAAGAGAAACGAGAAGAACAAGCTTAGTGTGGACAAAAACCGGAAAGAAGTTCATTTTGAACTGGGAGACTATGTTTGGCTACACATGAGGACGGACAGGTTTCCACAACAAAGGAAGCACAAGCTAGCACCCAGAGGAATGGGGCCATTTCAAATACTGAAGAAGATCAACGACAATGCCTATCAACTAGACCTTCCCGGTGAGTTTAAGATTTCTCCAATCTTCAATGTTTCTGACTTAGTGCCATTTGACATAGGGGAATCAGTTCTGAGGACAGAACCATTTCAAGGGGGAGAGGATGATGTATGCCTAGAAACCCAACCGGACCCGGATGAACCAACGAAGGTCTTACCGACCATTCCGGCCATGCGATCAAGGCCCATGACTAGATCCGGAACAAGAGCTCTACAAAAGGAGTTCGACCAAGCCGTTGAGAGTCTCATAGATGAGCACGAGGTTGCGGACTTAACGGACCAGCTTCATCAAATGAGCATCAAATCCGGCCCAAGTCAACCCAAAGTGCTACACGGACCAGATCGAGACCAACTCAAGGCCCGACCAAATATTCATGAAGACATCCGGCCCAAACAACCTGAAGACAAGGACGGTCCACAAAATGCACATGAAGAACCTTGGACTAAAGCGCTTACCTTATTTGGCATTTCGCCCATCTAGAAGCGGTTCAAGACATTCAAACAATCAACCGGTTTTTCTCACTCAAATGCAAACCGGACCAAGACAATTCAATGCCAACCGATCTCATCATCAGCCATGGTAAGTCTGATTTCATTATTGAATTCGATTGTTTGACTAACCCATTTTGTGTTTATTTGTTTTTATTGCTTTTTATTGCTTTGATTTGATTTTTCGGTTTATAAGGCATGTCGCCAATTAGATCGCTTTGATTACGCTTTCATTAAGTGTAATTTGATTCAAAGACCCTTGAAGGCACCAGCTGTTTGGACTCCTTTATAAAGTCCCCTCACAGCCTTGTATTTTTTCAGCATATCAATAAACAAAACCGAATTTTTCTTAGAGTTTAACTCTTGTCTTGTTTTCTCTCTTGTTAGTGCGTTTCTATCAAGGAAGGAATCTCTGTCTTATCAAAGCCTCTTTCACAAGGTTTTGTGGCGACCTCGCTCCAGCCATCGCTCGTTCAACCACCCCACCGTCCCATCTGAAAGTGCTGTACGGCCAGCAGATCGGATCCATTCAACCACTTCGTTCATCGTTCATCGCTACCCGGACCGAAGGAAAGTGCTGTACGGCCAGCCTTCGACCCATTCACCATCCACCCAGCAATCTCAGTTCCTGAGGCTGTATCATGTGAGTATCTGAATAGCCTGGTCCTCGTCACTTATGGTGATGTCTAGGCTTGCAAGATCTTGAACCAGCTTGAGAAAACAGTCCATGTTTTCCTCAATGCTCTTCGTCTCCTCCATCTTATAACTCGCAAACTGTTGTTTGAGAAAAATCCTATTAGGGAGAGTCTTGGTTTGATAATCTTGCTCACGTGCCTTCCACATTCCGTATGCGGTTGTCTTATGGTAGACCTTCACTACAAAAAAAAGGTCATAATAGATCACTTAAAAAACATCAGAAAGGTAAGTGATGCATTATTAAATTACTTATTAGTGAGTGATCCAAAATTAGTGGATTAACATCAGTTATGATAATTGATGCTAATATTTACATGTTTAACATCATTTTATTGTAAATGATACAATTCTATTTTATTTTGAATCACTTAGAAACATGTGATACAAAATATAAGTTTACATCAATTTCGTAATTAATGTATTTTGTAAAAATGTTAAGATCACTTCTTCTAAGTGATATAATATTTTACGTCAATTACATATGATGCAAAAAATTAACTAAAATACGTCAGAAAAATAAGTGATACTTTTTTAAATTATTTTTAATAAATGATGCAAACTAAGTAACTTAACATCATTTATTAAAAGTGATGCTAAAATTAACATGTTTAACATCATTTGCTTGTAAATGATACAAATTCATATTAACTTATAGAAATTTTCTCTGATGTTATTGGCTTCAAAGAATTCTCTCATCCCGTTTGTTAATCTGAACCTCGGTCCGCGCTTGAATTTTTCAGCATTGAGTTTTACCACAAACTTGTCTCCAGAATCACCAACCATATAATTGTTTTACCGACAAACTGGTGAAGCACTACAAGATTTTTGAATATTGATAGCAGTTGCAGATAGCGTTTTGGTTGTTTATGCTATAATTTACTAAAGCACATATTTTAGATAGCGTTTGAATATTAGTAAACGCTATCATTTTATTGGCCATACTAAAAAAAATTGACGCATTAATTTTTTAAGTTTCCGCTTGCTATTTAATAGCACGAACACCATTGAAACGCTATCCAATGTCGAGAGCGGGACACAAATTTTTTGCCCGCCTCATGAACTTGTCGAAAAAAACTGGCTCCACAAATTACCAATTTTATTTCGTTTTCCCTCTTAAGATTTTTTTTTTTTTGGCTATTTCTCAATGAAAAAAAAATATAGCAAATTATTGTTTGAAATATAATTATTTCCAAATCATAAACTCTAATTTTAATTGTTAATTATTAAACACAAACATCAAATAATATACCAAAAAATATAACATCAAATAAAAAAATTTAACTTCATTTATTTTCTATATTATAAACTCTAAACCCTAAAATTTGTAGCTCAAACACAAACCCTATACCCTAAACTTCTAACCCTTAAATAATTAAAACTAAATTTTTTATGGAAAGCTTAAAACCAACAATTGAATCATTGTATGTTATCATTTTCTAATCTCTAAACTCCAAACCTAAATCTGTAAACTTTAAATCCAAACCCTAAATTTTATTACTAACCCTTAACTTTACACTCACACATAAAATTAAATCAAGAACTATAAAACCAAAATATAAAAAGTTGATTATAAGTAAATTAACCATCAGATGATTAAATTTTTTTTATAGAATATGTAATCTGTCTTTTATTAATTTACTTCATATCTTAAAATTAAGCTACTAATTAAGAAAAAATAACAAAATGCTGATATTTCAAAATTGACATTTAAAAAGCAAAAATAAAAGATCTCGCTTTTCATTGGCTAACTAAAAGAGGTGTGGATCACACTTTTTTTAATATCCACCGTTGATAAAACGAAATCCAACGGACACAATAGCTTAAACATTTTAACCCTTTTTTTTTCTTTTCTTTCCTTCTCTTCGCCGCATCGCCTCCTCCTCTCTTATCTTTTGCTTCGAGATCCCTTTTGCTTCTCGACGTAACCGTTTACAGATGGTGGTTGAAGAACACGCCTGAGCAAACTCTTCTCTGCCCTCAGTGTGGCATCCTCCTTCTTCCTCTCCTTGCATCTCGTCTTCGTCTTATCACCCTAGATTGATCATTCGCCGGATCCGGAAATAGACGACATTGAGAACGCTCGACGACATGGATGCGGAGAAGAGATTGAATCTTCTGATCACTGCCGACGTTTTCTCCGGTGCTTCAAAGCGTCTTGGCGGCACCGCCGTTGATTCTCGCGACCGTCTCGTTTGGCTCGAGTCTCGCCCTGATGAATCCGGGTATCGATTCCTACTTGATTTGTTTTTTTTCAGAATTTCGAAAGCCAAAACCTGATTTCTTGCTTTACACATCTTTCCATTAAAAATTTCTGCCTATAGATTTGAATGAACAATTGCCTTATACCACTCAAGTTTAACCTGGATCAGTCGGTAAGACACAATAATGCATAATTTGTGGTCCGGTAAGTAAAACTGGAACATGAATAGCATTTTGAACAAACTGTGTGTTTCAGCAGGACAACATAATGCTATGGAGATTGCATTTCTATGTAGGAGCAGTCAAGAATGCCCAGAAGCTCCCTCTTTTCTCAAGACCGGAACAACCATCGTCGGTTTGATTTTCAAGGTCTGTCTTTTCTTCTCTCCCACATTCTCTTTGCATATACAGGATTGTTCTAGCTTAAATTCAACTAGTCATGGAATCTTTTTTTTTTTTTTATCTTAGCAAAAAGTGTGGACTTACGGACACTGTGTTAATATGCATTGAAGTTTTTTTTTTTTTGATTAGTGTAGAAGTTGAGGCCTAAGACTGACCCCTTTCCGTATTGCAGACACAGCGACTAGATTGCTCTACTTTATGTGATAGTTTAGTTGTATCGTGTAAACCTGTTTATGTGTATAACCATTTTTATACGCAAGTATTTTCGTTTGCAAGTACATTTTACCGAGTGTCAATGTAGTGGTGCTTTTTTTATTAGCTCTGCCTCCCCGTGTAGTTTAGAGCACATCAATTGAATTTGTGAAGATGTTTGTGTCTTGTGGTATCACTGTTGTTTTTATTGCTTTTTAGTAAATGATTGTGGTAGCTAGTATAAAGCTGATTTCAATGACCTGGTTTGAATAGAGTTTGATATTATCGAAGCTACAAAATCTGAGCTAGATGCCACTGAGACCAAATCTTCTCTGTTCACATGCAACTAAATAGAATCACAGCTTGCAGTTGTTGTGGTAATATATCAAGTAATTCACTTTTTGATATGGTTTCAGATTTATTAATTTCAGTTTTCCTTTACTTTTATGATTCAGAAATGAAACCAATCGTGCTCGGACTCTCTGCACATGGAATCATACCACCACTCATGCCAAAACCAGAAGCACAGTTTCACCAACAGAAGCAACAAGAAGCGCAGCTTAACCAACAGCAGCAAGAAGAAGCAGATGATGACGTCGTGGAGATTAAGGATCCGCATTGAGGATGAAGACATTGACCCAAGCTACCGCATAGCCATTAGAAGAATGGAAATGGAAGCAAGAAGGGAAATGGAAAGTTTGTCTATTTATGTGCTCACACCTTTGTTTTCATTTGCTTTAGGTACTCTACTTGTGCACCTGTTCCTACTTACCCTCCTAAGCTCCCAAAGCCAATTCGCAAGCAAGAAGCTAAAGCCTCTTACGGAAAAACATGAGGCCACAAAACCTATATTAATCTAACAACAGGTTTGATTAAGGTTTCTCTTTTCTTCTAGTTCATTATGGAACATAATCATTGTATTTATAGTTGAGCTGAAATCTTTGAAAATTTGATTTTGCCATTGAATGTATTTTGATATCGTCTTCAACCTTCTTAGGAACTCATCCACAGGTTCTGAACCCTCATCGCAAGTGAACTAAGAGGATCAGAGGGCAAAGCAAAGGCGTGAGATGCAGCAACATAAGTGACTACATCGTAGAAGGCCAGAGGATCATCATGTCGAGGATGGAAGAGACCAGGTGGGAAGCAACTCAGGTGTTGAAGAAACTAATGTTAATGTTAGGAATATGTTAGAAATTTGTAGATGCCTGTCTTTTATTATGTTTATGTAAAACATTTTTGATTTATCAATAAAAAAACTAATTTTCAAATATATCGGTTGTAGCAAATGATTTAATTTTATGAATCATTTTAAAACAACTCCTGTAAAAACGCAATAAAATGTTAGAACGCTTCTTGCAAATGATTACTAATTTTGAATCATTTATTGAAGTGACTCTATCGTTTAAATCGGTATGTTTAAGTGAATTAAAAAATCACAAAGTTTCTATTAACTGACGTATACATTAACCATGGTTAAACTTATGTGATTTAATTTATACAACCATTACATAGAATTGATTCAAAAGTTTGAATCGATTTAGAAAACCGACTAAAAAAAAACAACATTTAAACAACTGTCGCAAATGTTTACATCGGTTTTACTAAACCGATTCGAACTTTGCATCATCTTTAAAAAATGTTGCAAAAAGTAACATTACTTCTTATAAATGACACACAAGTACAACATTTGATTTAAGTGGTGTAAAAAGTTTACATCATCGAATATTAATTCGTTTACACAATTGATTTAAAAAGTGTTTGCATCATTTATAAACGATTCAACCAATAAAAAAAAACGTTGTAACATGCCCTTTCTTTTGTAGTGCTTGCGCATGATCAAATCCGTGAGACACGTTCCGAGTAAGCTATTTACTCTTGTGTCTTTGGCTACCTTCACCGGATCAAGCACCGGTTCTTCACCATCTTCTAACTTTTGATCGTCTTTGTATAGGGTCGCTCCTTCTTGAAGGACTTCAGCGAGACCTTGAATCTCTAGTTGTCCCAGGAGCTTGTATTTCCACATTCCAAAATCTCCCTTGCCATCGAACTTGTCCATCTTGAATCTCCCTTGAGTTGGCTCAAGCTTGACCGTCGTCATGATTGAAGATGGTGTTGATGCGATCTTCCAAGCGTGTCGCGAGAACAGCTAAGTTCCCCTTTCTTGATTCCTTTCAATCGAGAAACTCCAGAACCTGGAGCTCTGATACCACTTGTGAACCTTTCTTGCTCCCAATCGAACTAATCACTTCGCTTCTACTTGATCTTGCAGGAATCTAAGAACGGATTGCACAGACGATTTAACGAGTTCACCACCGTCGGTGGCTACGTCTCGTGGAGAACCCGCTCTCCAAACATCCACTATGAAGAAAGAGTTTTACAGAGGTTCTTCGAGGTGATCCCGATGGATTACAAGATGAAGACAACTCCTCGAGATCACTCAATCGAAACGCCCTAATCTAGAGAAGAAGAACAGATGGCAACAACGCCTAAGGTAATCCTATCTCACTCGACTCTCACGCTCGATGACTCTTTGATCTCTCTCTCGTCTTTTGCTCTTGCTTTCTCTAACGACTCTGCTTTTCTGTTTCAGGTCGAAGGAAGAAGACGAAGCTTAGCTCGGGTTTTAAATCAACGATCATTGGGCTGGTGTCTTCTAGTTGGGCCTGAAGCTTAAGCGAGGAGACGGCCCAATAAGCCCAATCCGCACCGAAGGCAAATCCAACAAAACTAAAAAAACTATTAGATTTTGTATTGAATATCGGAAATGTTAACTATTAAAAAAAAAAGTTCTAAAACACAGCTAAATGAAAACCGAGGGATTATTGGTTTTTATGACATCAGATCAGAGAAACAAGTGTTTATAGTTCCCACAATTGTTTGTTAGACAAATAACAAAAAGACGTGTCTACTTCTACATGTGTTGGTGGTGGGGACATCAATATATATTAAAAGACTAAAAGCAAAGTCGTCGTCCATGTAGCGATGCAATTAGCACAAAATTATTCGGAACCTTAGCAAAGTCGTCGTCCATGTAGCGATGCAATTAGCACAAAATAAGAAGAGAATTCTGAAAGTCAGTCAACAGAGATTTCAGAAGAAGACAGCTTTTCTTAATTGATCTGTCTTGTTTCTTACTTTGCGGATTTCACTAATTAATCAGCTCAAGAGCTTTCAGGTAAGCAAGCAAGCAACTATGTCTCTTTGCTTCTTTGTCGTTTAAATATTCCTGTTTCAGATTTGATTTCCCCTTCATGAATCTTGTCTTCTTTCTACGAAGTGTGCTTCATTTAAGGTCACCAAGTCTTTGTCAGGTATGTCAGAATCTAGAAGAAAAGTGCGGGACCAATGGAGCTACGATGTGTTCTTATTAAGTTTCCGTGGACCAGATGTGCGCACAGGTTTTATAAGCTATCTTTATGATAGTCTACTAAGATCTGGGGTATACATATTCAAAGACGATAAAGAACTAGAAAGAGGAGAGACCATTTCCCCAAAGCTAGTAAAGGCCATTGAAAACTCCAAGATCCTCCTCGTCGTTTTATCAAAGAACTATGCTTCATCACGTTGGTGCCTTGATGAGCTTGTGCATATTATTCAATGCCGCCAAAGCTACTCCGGACATAGAGTATTCCCAATTTTCTACAACGTTGATGTGGCAGATATACGCCATATAAAAGGGTCATTTGGTGAATCATTTGATCGTCACAAAAGCCGTTACCCAGAGAGCAAGTTGCAGCAGTGGAAGGCAGCTTTAAAAAATGTTACACAAATGTTTGGTATCACTATGCATATAGGACAATACGGGTCAGTTCGTGTTCTTTTTCTGCTTGTTTTGTCCCTTATATTATCATAATATATACTCTCTATTGGTAAACATTGAACCAAGGTAAAAAGCGACTGGATTTATTATTGCCACTATAACCACTAGCAATGTTACTTGTGCAGGTCTATGGCATATTTCGTGGACGAAGTGACTAAAGAAATTCTCAAACTACTTCCTACTTCATACTTGCATTTGCCAACATATGCTGTAGGTATCAGATAACGTGTACGTTGTATCAATGAGCTAATGTGCTTTGGTTCAAATGATGTCTTATGTATCGGAATCTGCGGAATGGGTGGCATTGGTAAAACGACGCTAGCCAAGGCTGCTTATAATGAATCCGCACGTCTTTTTGAGGGAACAAGTTTTCTAGAAAATTTTGGAGAATACTTCAAGAAACCTGAAGGAAAGGTTCATCTTCAGCGACAACTTCTTTCTGATATCTTGAGGAGGCGCGACATGGTGTTCGACAATACAGATCATGCAGTCAAACATAGATTCCGCAATAAAAGGGTACTTGTTGTACTGGATGATGTTGAAGACATGAATCAGCTTAGTTCAACCGCATTAGATTTGAACTGCTTCGGACCAGGAAGCAGGATAATCATTACAACCAAGAACAGCCATTTGTTAGAGGAGTTGTAAACATATATTCACCGACAGAACTAAACGGTGATGAATCCCTTGAACTCGTAAGTTGGCATGCCTTTAGAACAAAAGAACCTCCTGAAGCATTTCTTCAGCTCTCGAACAAGTTGGTTGATTACTGTGGAGGACTACCCTTGGCTATGGAAGTCTTGGTTGCGTTTCTATTCAAGAGAGACATTCCTCAGTGGAAAAGCACATTGAAATCATTGAAAAGAATACCCAATGGTAACATTCAAGCAAAGCTTCAGATCAGCTTTGATGCACTTAACATGTTAGAGAAAGATATATTCTTGGATATTTCTTGCTTCTTCATTGGCATGGATAAAGACTATGTAAGCTGCATATTGGAAGGATGCAAATTAGATCCTGGCATAGGACTCAGCGTGTTAAAGGAGAGGTGTCTCATTACAGTCCATGATAACAGGCTGATGATGCATGACTTATTACGAGACATGGGAAGACAAATTGTCCGAGGAGCCTCTCGGAGTAACTGCGAAAGATGGAGTAGGTTGTGGGATCCTATTAATGTTATCGATGTATTGACAAACCATACTGTAAGGAACAAAAGCACTATGCATCTTCTTTTCTCAGAAGATAGACTTGGGATAACATTTCACTGACAAACTTGCTTGTTCAATGTTAGGGAACCAATGCAATTGAAGGACTCAGCTTGAAGGCTGAAGTTACAGCTGCTGAGAATGTGGAGGTTAAGGCATTTTCAAAGTTAAAGAAGCTGCGACTGTTACAACTCAGTCATGTATCGCTCAATGGAAGCTATGGACATTTTCCAAAAGGTTTACGATGGCTCTGCTGGTTTAAGTTTCCTCTAGACTCTGTCCCAACAAAATTTCATTTAGGAAGCTTAGTTGTTATGGACTTGCAGTACAGCAATCTTAAACGACTTTGGGATGATCAAAAGGTAAAGGGCTAATCCATTTTTATGATTTTTTTTTGAAGTAAAAGAACTTATTATATTGTTTTGGTTTAATTATTCTTTTCTTCTTTTTGTTATTTTGTTAGCAGCCACAGGAACTGAAAAAGTTAAAATACCTCAACCTCCCGTCATTCCATCCATCTAACTGAGACTCCAGACTTCTCTTATATGCCGAAGCTCGAGAAAGTGGTTCTGAAAAATTGTGAAAATTTGGTTATGGTTCACAAGTCGATAGGGGCTCTTCACAAACTGGTCCTGTTAAATCTGAAAGATTGCACCAAGCTTCGTGACCTCCCTTTGGAACTGTACACATTGAAGTCTCTAGAAACTCTCATTCTATCAAGCTGCTCGCAGTTTGAGAGATTTGATGATGCTTTAGGTGAGTTGGAATCATTGAAAACCCTTAAAGCTAATTCTACAGCTATAACAGAACTCCCCTCTTCGAGTAACCAACTGAAGAAACTGGAAACATTATCTCTTGATGGCTGCAAAGATATATGGAATAGTCCTCGAGCTGCTCTATGGCTTCCATTAAACGGGTTAAGCAGCTTGAAGACACTACGTTTAGGTTCCTGCAATCTATCTGATGAAATGTGTGCAGATCTTGGGAGTTTTCCTTGTCTTGAAACAATTGATCTTGGAGACAACAACTTCCATAATCTACAAACGGATTTCTCTGGTCTTCCAAATTTACAGATTATTAAAGTGGACCATTGCTCAAGACTTCAATCCATGCTCAGTTTACCAAAAAAGTCGAGAGCTTTACATGCAAGCAACTGTATCATGTTGGAAAGAACTCCTGATTTAACAGAGTGCACGGTGTTGCAATCGTTGCACCTCACAAATTGCTTAAGCCTTGTTGAGACCCCGGGGCTGGATCAACTGAAAACGGTTGGAGTCATCCACATGGAAATGTGCAGCCGCATCACAGATACTTACAAAGATAGAATCATGCAGGTTCTTTTTTTTCTGTCATAATCTCTCTTTTTATCTTAACCTATTCAATTAGTTCTTGATATCAAAAGACTGTTTTACTCATAGTTATGGGTCACTACTAGGAACATGTCATTGGTCATGATGGTATTTATGTAAATTATGTTACAGGGATGGGCTGTTGGTGCCAATGGAGGCATTTTTATCCCGGGATCAAGTGTTCCAAATTGGGTTAGCTTCAGGAGTGAGGCGAGTTCAATCTCTTTTATGGTACCTGAAGCTATGAATCTTGATTTAGATGGGTATACAATGTGGGCTTCATATGTGAGTCAGCAAGACAATGTGATGTGTGGAGACTCTCCACAAATAACAGTGAAGAATCAAACCAAAGGAGTTGTATGGAGTTGCAACCCAGCAACAGATCAGATTCGTATGTTCCGTGTGAAACACGTCTGGCAAGGACACTTTTCAAATAGAGATGTCCTTTTGGAAACAGGAGATCAAGTGGAAGTTTCTTTGAATTTTGGAGATCAAGTCAGGATTCTTGAGATAGGATTAACTCTTGCTTATAAAGAAGTCACTGAAATACAAGATGTACGATTGAATCAAATAGATGATAAAGTTGATGATGAAGTAGAAGTAGTCGTAGAAGAAATCCAAAGTAGACCTCCAAGGTAAGATATTTGTTATATATATATATATATATATATATATATATCATATACAAAGAAAACTATTACTATGATTATTGGGTTTCTCAATGAAGTTTTTTGTTTTTTTTTTTTTTTCTCTCATCATTTGGACTCCAGGAAAATGAGAGTGGGTTTAAAGACACTTCTGGGGGCGTTTGGTTTGTTTGCATTCATTGCTATTGTTGGAAAACATCGTGGACCTTTGCGTCGCCGCAGCGTTTGCGTCATCAAAGGTGGAAAGGATAAGGAGAAAGATAGTAGACACGAGTTTTTCTCTCGTTATAGTTTCTTATATTACTAGGTTCGTTTCTTGATACAGCTGCTGAAAACCCATTAAAGAAACAGAGTTGGTCACTCCTTTTGTCTGTCCAATCAAATACCCGAAATGTGCAGCCAAGATCTGATTATGGATGGGGTTTAATGGAAGTTTATCAGAACAAAAATCTTGCTGATGTTATTCGAAAATGGTCTGGAAATGGAAGCAGGATGAACACTGATATATGAAACTTGCATTTTCGGAGTGGAAAAAAAAACAGCTACTCACACTGAAAGAACTTGATGGTAATGAATATTTCTTCAGAATTAATCTTCAATTATAATGCCTTAAGATAGTGAACTAGGCTCAAAGGCTGTGTCCTCTTAGCAAAGTAATACTCATTTTATTATTGTGCTACTTTAGCTCTATTGTTGTTAGAGAAGAGCATCTCTGCCAAGTCCTTAACTCGTTTTACTCTTTTGCTTAGGTAATGTTGTCGTATGATTAATGATGAATTGATTTTCTACTTATTTATAATTGTATCTAATATGTTACTTAATGATTAATTTCAGAAAACAGAAATTCAACAGTAACATGTCTTCTTCAGGAACGTTAAAGTGAGTGACTCTTAGTTTAGGCTCCTTGACAGTGAGTTTTCTGTGTAAATGTTAGAGCAGAAAGGCAATTCACGAACGAAACATCACATTGAAATAATGACCACTTTTAGCTCCAGATATATTTCTGGACAATTAGTTTGCTTTATTCTAGCTCCAGATGTATTTTAGTGACCAAACCCGTGGTACAGGAAGACACTAATCGTCGTATTCACATCTCTACTGATCTTAGCATTGCTCTAAGTGAAACCCTTCCAACGATTCTCTGTCCATTACGGTCTCATACAAATCTTTAACTCCACAAGACTGCAACTAAGTTTCTAAGTCTTTGTCTTCTATTGTTTTCCATGTCTTGAAAAGTTATTAAACCATTCATAACTATCTGGTTTTGGCCTTGTTAAATTCCTTTGTAATATTTGGTTTTTTAGTCTTAAGGCGTGATTGTTATCAAGTTCCCCCCCCCCCCCCAATCAGCTGTTCCATATAGCGGTACCACACGTGTGTAAGTTTTTCAATTGTTCTCCAACCGCCTCTGCGTTACAACGCACGAAAGTAAAGAGTTTGCCTCAATTAAAAAATTCTGATTGTTTTTCTCCGTCGAAAATTTGGCTATAAACTAGGTTTCTTCCTCTCTTTTTTTTTCAAAAATTAATCGGACTCCAAAAATAAAAATTTAAAATATTATTTTTCAAATATTGTTATTCAGATATACAATACAAATATAAACTTTAACAAAAGAATAACAGATTTTTAGACATATGCAATTTATTGTTCAGATTTTATTTATAAAATATTCAGTTTATAGATAATATCTTTAATTAAAATTGTTATAAATAATAAAAAAATTTATAAATATTAGCATGGCTATAAACTAGGTTTCTTCCTCTATTTTTTTTCAAAAATTAATCAGACTCCGAAAATAAAGATTTAAAATATTATTTTTTCAAATATTGTTATTCAGATATACAATACAAATTTAAACTTTTAAAAAATGATAACATATTTTTAGGCAAATGCAATTTATTGTTCAGATTTTTTTAATAAAATCTTCAGTTCATAGATAATATCTTTAGTTAAAATTGTTGTACATAATAATAAAATATTATAAATCTTATAAAAAAATTTTTAACTCTCCGCTCTCAACTTTTTCACCCCGTTCTACTTTCGATTCCCCATTCCAACTGCCACTCTCGACTCCCACTACAGCTTACAGCTCCCGCTACAGCTGCTTTCCGCTACACCTTCCCTCTCCACTTTGCCAATCAGGCCTTTAATATCTTGTGTGACACTAGTGTTATACTTACAAGATTAGATTTCAGAGTGAAAAAAGACTTGATGGGGTTTGTACCGCTTTGATGTGGGACGTAACTGTAGAGATATTGAGAATTGTTGATTGTATTTTTCACATGTCAAACATACATGTAAACGAGTTAGTTGTGATCATAATCTTTGATTCGATTAGATCTTTACATTTTAATAACTAAGTATAGAATATAGAAGGGAAAAAAGCTTAGATACCACAGAAATTAGGTGATATTACCAAAATACATCAGATCTTTTCATAATTACTGATATATTTTTTATACCCAGCGTGCCCTTCTGTTATGTTGTGACAAAAAACGTAATTACAAGAATGCCATTGCCACCTAGACCGCCACATAGGAAATCGCTGACGTGTATTAATGAAAGACGCGGGCTGAGTTATGGTTACGTTGTGACTGAGTTAAAAGACGCGGCTGGCTTATGTGTGACCGGCTGACTTACGAACATAAACCAGCCGTTAGTCACGGCTGATTTATGAGAGATGAGCTGACTTATGAGAGATGGACTGACTTACGAACATAAATCAGCCGTTAGTGATGGCTGATTTATATACAACGGCTGACTTACGTACATAAATCAGCCGTAACCTACGGCTGGTTTATACAACGGCAGGTTAAATTATGGAAAATTAGGCTGAGTTGTAGATAAGAGACGGCTGGGTTATGTTCTCGGCTAGCTGACTTATGTGAGGTAGTTACGGCAGTGTTACGTAAATCAGCCATAATGAGGCTGAGTTTATGTTAACACAGCCTGATTACGACTGACTTATTAGCAAAAGATTAATTACTGAAATAGTATTCTCGTTGAGGCAGACTTACATTGTACTTGATGGCTGATTTAATAAGGCTGAGTTATGTGTTCGTTTGACGGCTGACTTACCAATATTCCATGTCATCAGCTCCGATTTTCCATTTCATCAGCTATTATTTGCCATGTCATTATTAAACATGAAACATCACGAAATAAATTAAAACGGCTGAGTTATTTAAATGATAGGCTGAATTATTTAATTACGATACGAAAATTCTACAAAATTATAAAAAGTTATTTTTATATAATCTGAAAATTATATAAAATATGAAAATATAAAAAATACCAAAAAATTATAAAATGCTATAAATTTTTTTTAAAAAATATAAAAAATTATAAAGAATTATTAACAAAAATTATAAAAAAAAATTATAAAAAATTACAAAAAATTACAAAAAATTATAAAAACAATAAAACAATTAAAAATATTTTAAAACTAAAAAAAATAGAAAAAGTTAAAAAGTTATAAAACTATAAAAAATAAAAAATTATGAAAAATTTGAAAAATTATAAAAATTATAAAAAGACTAAAAAGATCATAAAAATAATAAAAAAATTATAGAAAATTATTTAAATTTGAACCCTAAATCCAAAGAAGAAGTTAACCCAACTATAATATAAACCTTAAACCCTAAACCAAAATCTAAACCCAAAACTCAAGGATTAGTGAACTCAACTATAATGTAAAACCTATATCTAAGGATTAGTGAACCCAACTATAATCTAAACCTTAAATCTTATACTCTAAACCCTAAACCAAAAACTAAACCCTAAACCCAAGGATTATTGAACCCAACTATAAATAAACCTTAAACCTTATACCCTAACACAAAATCTAAACTTTAAACCCTATATCTAAGGATTAGTGAACCCAACTATAATCTAAACCTTAAATCCTATACTCTAACCCCAAAACATAAACCCTAAAACCTAAATCCAAAAATAAACCCTAAACCCAAAGATTAGTGAACCCAACTATAATGTAAACCTTAAACCATATACCCTAACTCCTAAATCTAAACCCTAAACCCAAAATCGAAGAATTAGTGAACCCAACTGAATTCTAATGAAAATAAAACATAATTGAATATTTTCATAGTAGTATTCTTTCATATGTTGATATAAACATTTATATGTTAATATACAATTTCATATGTTGATATAAATGTATAAATATAAACCTGAAACCCTAAACTAAAAACTAATCCCTAAATCCAAGGATTAGTGAACCCAACCCTAAATCCAAAGATTAGTGCACCCAACCCTAAATCCAAAGATTAGTGAACCTCAAATTTACGTAGAAACGATGTACATGGAATACACCGTGAACGGTTTACACTAAAAGAAAAATCGCTCATAGCCAATTTGTAGTTATCTTATAAATTTTATCAAAAAAATATAAAACAATTTTTATAAATAATTACAAATTAATTATTAAAATATAAAAACTAAATCTCACTGACTCTGCCTCCTCTCGGCTCCCACCGTCACTCCGTCTCTACTTCCACCGTCACCGCCTCCGCCTCCGCCTCCACTGTCACGGCCTCCACCTCCACTGTAACCGCCTCTGCCTCCGCCTCCACCATCACCGCCTCCGTCTCAGCTCCCACCGTCACTCCGTCTCTCTCTGCTTCCACCCTCACGGCTCCGCTTCTGCTTCCACCGTCACTGCCCACACCTACGCCTCCACCGTCACAGTCTTTAACTGCAATGTATTAACAAAACATATGATTTGCCATTGAGATTTCGTTTCCAAGAAGAAGACATTTCTGAGATTAGAAACAGATCTCACCATAAAGAACTCGAAGGAACCGGTTACCTTGCTTAAGGTTGGGATTGTCAATTTGAGACTGATTATTGAAAGGTCTTTTTGAAAACCGGTTAAAATTGGTCTCTTACTTCTGAAAAGGGGAAATTTTTGTGAAATAACTTGTAAATATTGGAGTTAGAAAAAAGAAAAAAAACGAGAGAAAGGGAATTTCCAGTACCTTGCCTTTGTGAAGAACACACACGAATCTGGTTTTTTTTTTGAATAGAGTAGATCCTCAGCTTCTCTTCTAACCACTGCCAGAGATTACTATATTTGAAAGAAAATAATAATCATTTACCCATAAAAAGGAAGAACCATAGATCTAAACCAGATTTTTCTTCGATATGGATCTAACGAGAAACAAATATCTGAGCAGAAAACAATAATCATATACCCACACCACAAATGTTCAGGAAGGGGATGTCGAAAATTGGAGGAATTAGCTGCTCTCCTTGCTTCAGGAGGTACACCATTTGGCAAGGCTGTGCAGCTCCGGCTGATGAAGATATATTCATCTTCAATTAAACAACAGAGAACGAAATCAAATCGAAAGAAGAAAAAAGAGACCAGATCGAAAGAAGAAGAAGGAGAGAACAGCAAAACTGAAGAAAAGAGAGAAGAGACCAAATTAAAAGAAGATGAAACGCCAAGGTCGCCGTAGGGTTTTTGGTGGAGGCGGAACAAACAAGGTAAATAGGATTTTCTTTTTCCATTTTGTTTTGACAACAAATAAGTGGGATATATGTTTCGTGTGAAAATTTTAGATTTTCAGTCGCGAATTAATAATTGACGGGAAATAAATTTCATGGTCAAAATTTAAGGCGGAAATTAATGTGATGTGATAAAAAATTTGTATTTTGAATTTAGATTTTAAAATTTGGAATTTGGGGCTTAGGATAAAGAGATGATCATATTTCTTTTTAAATTAATATTTCTTTTTAAAAATGAATATTTGAATAACTTTCAGATTTTTGGTCTATTTGTTGTTTAAAGTTTGTAATTTACACTACAATAAAATATTGAGAGTATCACATGTTTTTCTCATCTATTTTATGTGAAACAACACCATATCACAAAATATGGTTTTGAATGTAACTATGTATGGTTTTGAATGTAACGATGTATAGGCTAAAATTTTAGGGTTTAGGGTATGTTTATGGTATAAAATTTCTACGAATAGCCACAAATTATATTGTGTCTACATATTTCCATGATTATTTTGTGGCTGATAATGGATTTTGATATCCACGATTTGTTTTGTGGCTAATTGTGGCACGTTTTTCTATGAATACTCACATATTATATTGTGTCTACTTATTTCCATGATTATTTTGTGGCTAGTAGTAAATTTTGATATCCACAATTTGTTTTGTGGCTAATTGTGACATATTTTTCTTCGAATAGCTACAAAGTGGATTTCGTAGCTGAAATGACCACAAATTTTATCTTTTTAAAAACGTAGCTAATTTGTGGCTATTTGTGACTACAAAACGTAGCCACAGAAGTATTTGTAGCTAAATCGTAGCTATAAACAGTTTTCTTGTAGTGTTATATCGTGTACACCTTGAAATATGTACACCAGGAACAGTGTTTATGATGCATTTTTCATTTCTTTTATAGGTTTTTATAATTTTTAAATTTTTTGGTAATTTTTTATAATTTTTATAATTTTTTCAGTTTTTTTATATTTTTTAGAATTTTGATAACTTTTATTATTTTTTTAATATTTTTATAATTTTTTCTAGTTTTTAAATTTTTATAATTTTTTAATATTTTTTGTATTTTTCTATAATTTTTTGTAATTTATAAAAAAAAATAGTAATTTTTATAATTTCTTACAATTTTTTAATTTTTTATAGTTTTTGGTAATTTTTTATGATTTTTAGTATTTTTTTTTTAATTTTTGTATATTTTTTTCTTTTTAAATTTATTTATAATTTTATCTTATTTTCTTAAATTTTCGTACAATTTTTATATTTTAAATATTTTTTATAATCTTTTTACTTTTTGTAATTTCTTTTATTTTAATTTTTTTTTTCTGTCTAATTTTTTTATAATTTTAATATTTATTATTAAATATTAATCGGATTTGGTGATGGAAAAATCAACCGTTCCCTCCCTCCTCTTAAAGAAAAAAAAAACTGACATGGAGTTCGATTTTAGTGACATGGCTTTTTTAATTAAAATCAATCAAAATAAAAAAAATTAATCAAGGGTGTTTTCCGTAATTTACTAGGGTTGTGTGAGTATTTGAGTAATTTTTGAAACATCTGATGTATTCTAGTAATAAGTGTTAAAATTGATGGTATTTGAGCAATTCTTTCTATATAGAAATCAAAGATAAGCATTATCTATGTCATACATGATTGGGTCTGTCTTTGTCAATAAGACCTAGAGGCTGAAGCATGTAAACTTCTTCAGTGAGGGGACCCTGAAGAAAAGAATTATTCACATCTAGTTGTTGAAGAGGACAACCACGAGCAAATGTAGTACCAAGAACAAGACGTATTGTAGCATGCCTGACCACAGAGTTGAAGGTATCACGGAAGTCAAGGCCAGTGCGTTGGTGAAACCCTTTGTATATTAAAGTATATGGTTTAGTTGGTTTACACTCGATTTGTATTTCAATTGTACCATGTACTAAACCGGTCATGAGCTCATCATATACAAGAGCTGTATACTCTAATATTTTACTAGTTGCTATTATTATTATCTAATGACTGTTACAGCCTCAATTAAGTTAGGGCGAAGATGTTTCTAAACCATGTTCGTGATCGTTTCCTTTTGGCTGGAACGGCTTAATGGAAATTCCAACACGTACCACTAGTTAACCAAACTCTTACATTCCCAGTTTCGAGTAGAACGAGGCGTAACGTGAGGAAAATCGTAAAAAGAAAAAGGAAGAATAAAATGTCGTTCATAGTGAAACAGAGACAAACCGAGTTTACAAAATTGTCTATATATGCTCCATGCCTCCATCTCCAGATCTTTAAAGCTCACTTTTTAAACTTGATGATACTTGAGTATTTTGTTGCATCTCCAGCACTTTCTTCCCTGTTTTTCATCCAACACTAAATTTTCAGAAACATGGAACCAAAAATCGCAAGAGAAAACAAGTGTTAATCAGCGTACAGATCATACCTAACGCATCGATCTCCTGCATCCACGCTTCTAGGTTTTGTTCCTTAATCTCAAGCTCTGACCGAAACCGTCTTACACGAGTTAAAGTGTCCATAATACTCTGTTTCACCTTTGTCACTTGATCAAACGTTAATAAAGGATGAAGCGGTTTCTTGCTGTGTAAGTTATTCCCATCACCACTGCATTTGTTCGATGCTCGAACGCAGCGAGAGGTTCCTCCTTCTCCAGACACTCGTGCTCTCTTCTGGACCTGAGTCACAGTTTCTTCTTCATCCCGCGAAGCTTGCTCTATCTGAACACAAATGCCTTTAGTCATTTAGATAATCTGAATACAAGAATTAACTTGAGTCATAAGGTATATTGTTTCATCTTGACCTTGACTATGGAGCAGAATTTGAGAATAAGAGTTGTGTCTTCTCCTCGAACAAACTCCAACGTGAACTTCTCTCCAATCTTTACCCCGTTGGCTGCACAAAAACCTAACCAACCTTTTGTAATATAAAAATCATGTTGATTGATAGAAGCTAGATACGACGTCCACTTCACTCCATGTTTATCTACTAGAATTATCGCTTCTTCCTTGTTGATCCCGTTCCCTCTGGCAAAGGGTCTTGAAAGACGCTGCCAAAATTTTCAACCATCCATAGAATATTACAAGAGTATGCTCAATCAAATCAAACCCTAAACGTAAGATGTTAAAAACTTACAAGTTGTCTTGACGCGAGCATGTAAGGCTTCAAGGTTACAGTCAGAAACTTGTTCTGCTTCATTCCTTCGCCGCTAGATTTTGCCGAAACCTTAGCTTTTCGGTTTGGTTTGGAACAGCTTCCTTCCGTAGTCATTACGGAACTGGAGTTTTGACCAGCATGAGATGTGAACACTTCCCATGTGAGTTGAGGAGGAAATGGTGGATTTGCCATAAGTTCTTAGTTCTTTTTTTCTCTCTTCACTTTTGTTTTTGTAGAGAAATGCCTCAAAAATTGGTCTCTTCGTTTTTCTCAAAGACGGGATTTTGGAATTTGCATTCCCAATAACTATATTCTTCTTGATGATTTTCAAGAAAGTAAAACCATTTCAAGGTTTATCAGTCCATTGGTCGTACTATCATTGTTTCCAAGACATTTTCAGTTCTTTAATGCAGTCTAATCACTTGGAAACAAATCCAAACTTTTTGAGAGAATTACAAAGAAAGAGAAGTATTTTCTCTAATATATAAATTTATAATAAACAAATCCTTAAAACCAAATTTATAAAATGAAACATACTCTTCATTTATTCAAGAACACAACGATATGTCTGCTCGCTTTATTCCTCACAGTAACCTGAATCTTGTTTCAGTTTTTTTTTTTCTTCATCATTCCCTCTATAAAAATAACATAGATGCACAAAACTCTCGCATATGGTTAATGGTTACATTCAGAGGAGAAAAAAAGAGAAGAGGATTCATTTCACACATCGGCAAGTGCAATAAGCTGATCAACAACACTAGGATCAGCGAGTGTGCTAATATCTCCAAGCTCTTCTAATTGCCTTGAAGCAATCTTTCTCAAGATTCTCCTCATTATCTTTCCACTTCTCGTCTTTGGCAAACCTGGTGCCCAATGTATTCTGTCCGGTGCTGCAAATGCCCCAATCTGTGACATTCATAAATCATCAAAAGTTTGCAAACTAATATTAGCATCGACACAATAGTGTACAATATATCACTTTACTTTTTCTTCACATATTGTACCTGATTTCGGACCATGAGTACAAGGCTTTTCCGAAGCTCTTCGCTGTAAGGAACACCCTCGACAAGAGTGACAAACGCATAGATACCCTGACCTTTCACCTGATACAAACAAGAGACGACCAAAACTGATTTCTACTTCTATTTCACAATGGTAAACGAAGAACAACGCTAAATCAAGAACCAAAGCAATCCCAAGAACCAAGAAGCAACCCCTATGTTATGTAATAAAGAACATGGAAACTCTCCCTGTTTTCAAAAAGCCCTAAAACCAGTTCCAGTTACTAGACATACTAGCCATTATAAGCTTTTCTGTTTATACTCAATGACTAACAAGCTGATGTAGCATTACGTATGAACAATAATCAGTGTCACACCTTCCATATCGATAATCAGTCAACATACCTCATGCTCTACGCCTACAACAGCTGCCTCTGCACATTGGGGATGTGAAGCCAGAGCAGATTCCACTTCAGCAGTTCCGATTCGATGGCCACTGTGCATTAAAAATTCCGACCAGAAGTATAAATCTGAGCAGTAGGGAGACTATTGGAAGCTTCGGGAATCTAATGATATCGTCTTAATATTTTGTGTCTTACCTAACGTTGATAACATCATCAACCCTCCCTGTAAGCCAGAAGTAACCATCCTTATCTCTGGAACACAAAACCAAACTTAATAAAAACCATGTAAAATTACTCGACTCTGGTTCTTATCAATACATAAACATGCCTCTATATATGCGATACTTGAAAGATGATACACTAACTGAAAAATTGGCATTTTTGAAAAGAAACTAGTTAGATTAGATTGTCCACCTGCTGCAACCATCACCACTGAAATAATATCCGGCAAAAGGTTTAAAGTATGTTGTTTCATATCTTTCATGATCCCCATACAGAGTACGAAACGCCCCGGGCCATGATCCTTTCACACAAAGATAACCACTACACTCGCCTTCGATTTCATTGCCTTTTTCATCAACTATGACAGGCTGCAGCAGAGACCGAATGTGACAGAAATGAGTAAAGTCCTCTAAATAAGAATATCTAAAGGAAGAAGCAACATACTTAATCTAATTTTTCTCTATAAATCACAGACCTGAACTCCAAAGAAAGGGAAAGTAGCTGATCCGGGCTTCTGCGGCCAAGCACCTGGCAATGGGGTTATCTGCCATGCAAATTGATGGATATGAGAGACAGAGCATGCAAGAGGTATCAAGAGAGATACAAAGCAAGAGAGAAGAAAGTCACCATGAAGCCACCAGTTTCAGTTTGCCACCACGTATCTGAAATGGGACACCTTGAATCACCGACTAGATTGAAGAACCATCTACATCAGAGAATAAGGTAAACCATTGATTAAACTTCCCATATTACTGATCGCTTGAAGAAAAGACTAAAGATATTAGATTTCCAACCTCCAGGCACTCGGATTGATGGGCTCACCCACACTTCCAAGGACTCGTAACGATTTGCGAGAATGACTTGTTACATACTATAACAATCATAGTAAGTAGAAAACGGAAAAATCAGTAGATGATTTAGAAATCTAAAAGTATTATCCCATATACAAGGCTTTAGTTATTCTACACGAATCTGGAGGGCGTATCAGAATAGCCTGATTAATTTTACACCACACCCGAAAGATTGCATATATCTTACCTTATCGTCGTCGCGCATGAGAGACCTCACCAATGTTGGGGCAGTGTAAAATATTGAAATTTTGTATTTGTCAACAATCTCCCAACAGCGTCCAGCGTCAGGGTAGTTTGGAGCCTGTTTTATAAGCAGATGATAATATCATAACCAAATAACAGAGATGAAAAGTAAAACTCATTTGCACACATTCATAAGCTTCAATTATGATAGCTATGTAAGCAAAATAATGTATTGCTATGGGAGAGGAACCTAAAGTTAATTATTAATTCAAGACATCAACTTGTAGGAGTTCATAAATCAGTAAACATCTACAATTATCCAAATGGATTACCCCTTCAAAGACAACAACACTGGCTCCATTGAGCATCGGCCCATAAGTAACATAGCTATGGCCAGTGATCCAACCACAATCTGCTGTACACCTTATGTAAGAGAAGAAAAGAGTTTAGCACTATTTTGTAGCCTTTAGTAAGTAATTTTAACGCCCAAGACAAGAGTCTTTGCATACCAGTATACATCTGTTGGTTTGTAGTCAAATGCGTATTTGAAAGTTGTAGCAGTGTAGACCATATATCCTCCAGTTGTGTGTAGGACACCCTTCAAAGAACCCATATTAAAGAGAGAAGAACTAAAAACAATCTAAGTTAAACATATCAATCTAACCAAGACACAAAATTACCTTTGGCTTGCCGGTACTTCCACTGGTGTAGAGCAAAAACAGTGGATCTTCCGCATCAACCCATTCCACTTCACACGATGTTGGATACTTAGGAATGACATCCTAAAGGGATCACCATGACCAAAAACAGACTTTAAGAACCGCTGGCTAGAAAAAGTTAATGCATTTGGCCAATTACTAAACAGCACAGCAATTACCTGCCACCACACATCTCTTCCTTTCTGCCATTTAGTGTTTTCCCTTGTTGTTGCTGATGAGTTGTCATAGGTCAAGCATATGCCTGTTTGTTTGTATAGAAGCAAGAAAGACAACAATCAGAAAATGAACTCATCAACCTAACAAGCAATGCTATGCTCATCTTTTCCATTCTTTTCATTGCTGTGTTCAGCGAACGACCTTAGAATATAGAGTAAATAGAGGGAAAGTGCCAGAAAAGGAACCCAAAGCCAGATTCTCGTAAATGGACTTACCTACAGAGACTCCATCTTTAGAGGATATGTCAAGTGCAGCATCAACAATAGCTTTAAGGTTAATGGTCTTAGGGCCTCTTTTAACAGCATTGCAAGTCAGTATTACTTTTGGCTTGCAATCAATGATTCTTTGGGCAAGAGAGTCAGCAGAAAATCCAGCAAAAACAACCTGGGGGAGAATTGAGTTACCTTCGAAACTGTGGTTTTGTGGTAATGCATCACGTAAATGTTGCATTGTAGACAAATGTAAAAATTTCACAGGTTTACCGAATGAACAGCTCCGATCCGAGCACACGCAAGCATAGCGATGGGAAGTTCCATCAACATTGGTAAATAAATTACGACTGCATCTCCCTTCTTCACTCCAATATCTTTCAAGTAATTAGCAAGCTGCAGCACGAGGACAAGGCAAATGCAGTGCCATCAGCTTAATGAGAAAGAAGAGCCTAGAGGTGGTCTGAAAGAGCAAGTAACAGCGGTGTTTATACCTGACAAACTTGTTGAAGCAACTCAGAATAAGTTAAGGAAGCATCTACATTAGGTTCATTTCCTTCCCAATAAATAGCTGTTTTATCACCCAAACCAGCTTCAACGTTTCTGTCCAAGCAGTTGTAGCAAATGTTGGTGATTCCCCCTCTAAACCACTGGTACCACATGATCTCACACATGTCAACACGACGAAACATCTCCTTATATAAAGATAACAAGGAAGGGAAGAAACATCCACCTCAATGCGAATAGGACCTTTCCTGACATCGAGATTTTCGGAAAACACTTGGTCACCCCATTTCTTCTTCCAGTAAAACTCAGATGCAATGTCAGACCAAAACCCGGCAGGGTCGTCCATCGACCTTTTATGCATTTCCATGTACTGCAAGCAAATGACAAGAAGATAAATGGTTTACAGATCATACAAAACAAAGCAGAGAAGACTCAAACGGTGTTACAACAAAGAGCCAGAGAGAGAGACAGACCTGTTGAGGGGAAGAAACAAGAGCCTGGCTGGAGAACTCTTTACTGGGAAAGACGAGATCATTCTCCTCGGAGGCAAGGGATTCACCTAAAACGACGGCGTTTAACTTAGAGATCCTACCGGCGCCTGACGGTAACAGGGACATGGACTCGACATGCCTTAGGTGATTGGAAGACATTGTCCTACAGCTTACAAGATTGTCCGATAAGGATAATCTGAAATACTTACACAGTTATAACTTAGAAGTCATTCAAAAGTTCAAAGCAAAATCACAAATGCTTTTAAATCCTAAAACCCCAAACCCTCAGTCATAAACCCTGAATCATCATCATAACAAAGAACATATAATCATAATCAGCACCATGTTTCATCACAATCTCTCCTCATTATTGTCATCATGGATAAATCATAAAGAGGCTAGAAAAAAAAGTATTCACCTTTGAGAAGCTGGAAGGATTCGAGATCCAAGTGATCCGCTAGTTTTTGGGTCCTGAAAAACAAAAAAAAGTGTAATCAGATCCCATAATAAGACAAAAGAATGTCACAATCAGATCATCAGAAGAAGAAAAAACGAAACTTTCGTGAACCCAAACATAAAATTACAACAAAGATCACATTTTTAAGGTTTTTTCCTACTCCAATGATCATAAGATTCTGTTATCCGATTGAAGAGAACTGATTGAAAAAAACGGAAAATTAACTTACGGGTCGAATTCGAAGAGTGGTTACGAGAAGAACAAACTTGAAACTTGATTAAATAGAGGTTTTACATAGACAAGTCAACTCACCGATGAGCCTGAGCTGGAGACAACGGCGAGGAGGGGGGAAGATGAAGATGAAGCTATTTTCATTTTCGCTTAATTAAGAGAACTTTTTTATTCTCTCTCTCTCTCCTATTCTTCTTTTCTATTTTATTATTATAAATTTATAATTGTTCCAATAATAATCCTACATGCTCCCACCTACTTATATATCCACTGTATATAGTTATGTCACGAGGCATGAAAAAAATGAGATGGAAAGTTATGAACTTGAAAAGAGTATTAGGATCAAAATCTTAAAGGGTGTTGAGGGAGCAGATTGTATTCTAAAATGGTGTTGTTATATTTTAACTTTTTTTTCTTTTTTTTTAATCAATGAAAAGTGTATGAAAAGTCAGTTTGCCCATTATAGTTCGTAATATTTACAATTAAACCTCTCCGGTTTACTTATAATAAACCAAACGTGAATAAACCAAAAAAAAGTTTTCCAAACCCAGAAAATCACGGTTTGAGTTAAGTTTACCACTCTTACTAGTTGTACGACTAATTCCAGTTATACTACTACTAGTTGTTTCAAATGTACCAGTTGCACTATTATTACTAGTTGTACCAAATTTATCAAATGGAATAAGACTAATTTGTACGAATCTGGCACAGCCATCTCCTCAGCAATCTCTTCAGCCTCCTCCGGCTCTGACAAGTTCTTCGACGTCGCATATGGTATGTTGAATTTGGGTTTATTGAATTTACTATTTATACTAGTTGTACTAGTTAGTATGATATTTTCATATGTACTAACACTTGAATTTGACATAATTAGTAGATGAATTAAGGAGATTATTTAGTAAAAAATTATGATTAATTTAATTTGAGATTGTTTCGGAAATAATAAAATTAGTACAACTAGGAATATCAAGACTCTTAGGTTTTCTAGTTGTCCCGTTTTTATTAGTAACTAGTAGAGCTGGTAATCCCGCGCATGCGCGAGGTGGTATTCCGTTGGTTATATATTTATTTCCTTCGTATTATATTTTGTTTCAATAAAATTATGCAATCGAGAATATTTTAATATTTAATTGTATATTTTAAGAATAAATTATTGTCTCTTAATATAAGATAAATTACTGAAGATTGCAAGATATAGTTTTTCACTTCTTCATGGCTAGGATTATATATCATAAAAACTTTTATTGCAAATTTTACTCATAAAAACTATATTTTACATTCAAATATTGAAACTGTTTATGTGACAATAGACGATCTCATGAATTTTCTCGTTCTATAAAAAAAAACTCATGAATTATCTCTTGATGGAAGGTACTTCTCCATTGAAACTCTGGATATTAAAATTTTTCTTGTATGACATTTTAATCAGTTTAAAATAGATCAATTCTATCTTTTTATTCGGATTAAGACTCATTATTTAATACTACACACTTATTGTATTATATATATAAAAAGTTGCTAAATCTAAAATTAAAATAAACCATGATTTGTAATCGAATAGTTTTTTGTTCGTGTTATCGGAATGCATTATTACTCAAATTCTTTATTCACTTCTCATCAACTTATTTAACGTAATAATGTATTTTTGTTAGTGTTAACCCAGGTTCGAGAACTCGTTAGGCGTTAGTCGGGCGGTGGGTCTGGGCCTAGCGAGTTCGAGTCCACATTTTAAGACATTTGTTTTGGTCCAATATTGTTTATATATTTGTTTTGGTAAACATTGTCAACGAAACAACATGGTCCAATGGCTATAGGTATGTTTAATACTCTCTGTATCCGAGTTCGAGTCCACCACACACCATTTTCTCTTTTTTGTAGAATCAAAATAAGGACGCCACGTGGCATTAGGTGGTGCAAAGTGAGGAAAGAGTTTGGCTAATAATATATAACATACTAGTATTCCTAATGTGTACCTTTGTGTTTTGTGTACCTTTGTAAGACTTATTTGCTTGCCTTTGTAAGACTTATTTGTGTACCTCTGTAAGACTTATTTGTGGTTTGAAGACTTATTTTTAGCTAGGTACAACAGGTTCAACTAAGTACAAACAGATCTCATTCAACTTAATACGTTTGGTACAACTAGGACCACAAGAACTAGTCGTCTAACTGGTATATTTAGAACAACTAGAACTTGTGGTACTACTGCTATTTGTGTAGTTGTAGTGATAGTTCTAGTTGTACCATTTGAAAAACTCAAGCTGCCTAAAATGATTTAAATTAGATTTCTAAACATGTTTCCATACCAAATATGAGATTAAAACATCTGAACTTTACCCCAAATAGATAACAGAAGTTGAATTTTTGGAATTGGTTTGATGAACATCATATGTATCCATGAAATTTCTTATACTTTATAGGTTTGTTTATAAAGCTTCACCATACTATCATGAATTTTTTTTTAAAAAGTCTTTTTAAAAATTTTATGGTCTGTAGTTTGTATACGAAATGTTGTAAGAACTACTGAAAATATAAAATTAAAGTGTTGTACAACTGATTAAAACTAAAAAATGCAGAAAGTACAACTCCAACAAAAATGGTACAAGTGGAAACTAGGACAACTCGAAATGGTACAAGTCGAAACTAGGACAACTCGAAATGGTACAAGTCGTAACTAGGACAACTCGAATTGGTTTTTGGAATTCGAGTATAAAAATGTTTAAAAATGTTTGAGTTTATACTCTCCCTGTGATTTTCCATCCCAGTAACCATATACAAGAACTGAAAAATAGAAAGCATAATATAAGTATAAAATCATCAAAAATCAGAAAGCAATGGCAAAACTGTTACAAACTGATAGTTAGAAGAATCTCAGACCTTCTTGTAGTTCATATGTGTAGAAATTAACAGACGAATATGGAAGGCGGTGAGCAATCGTAACAAGATTCCCTTTCCAAAAAGCTTTGAATCCTTCTTCGTTCAATATATGTGAAGCCTCGTGCAATATGCTCGGCTTTCTCAAAGCTGCAGCATTTGTGTGCATACCTTGCACCTAAATACAACAGAGTGAATATAATCAATCAAGAAGCTGTCCCAAAAAAAAAAAAAACTTCCTAATCATACATTTCGAGCTAGAAAAACGTGCAGCTAATGAAGAATTGGGATCGTGAGATGTAATATTACAAGACACGAAGTTGCAATTGGTATCTTTTTACTTGAATAACCCAACACTTTTGGGTTTCTACGAAGCGAAATGAAATCTCTTTATTTCTCTCCGATGAAAACGAACCTGGAAGAGAATGGTGAGGCGAGAGAGAGGGGCAGTGCAAGTCTTGCTAAAAGCGCCGGCGATTCCTCCGGCTAAGAGCTGCGACGCCGATTCGATGTGCGATCTCTGGTCCTGCGTTAGACGATGAGACGAAGCTTTGTTCCCGACGACGCCATGCCCTGAGCTCACCCCAACCCTAGCATCCGTCTGCATCACCATTCTCGATCAAATCTCACCGCCGGAGAAGATTATCCAAAACCGAAAATGAATCTCTCAAAGATCTTCGTTTTTCGTTTGAATTGCTTTGCTTGAAAGTTTTTCGTCTTTTCCAATTTCTTTTTTTTCTCTGCTTGTACGCTTGTTTCCAACGCCAACACCAACACGAGACGGAGCATCATCATCGTGGTCTTCTCCGGTTCCATGGGAGAAACAAGAGACGAGCAAGACACGAAAGAGAGAGATATGTGGTTGGGTTTGGTTGTTGGTATTAATGTGGTCGAATTGAATTGTTGGATTTTGGTTTGGATTGGATTTGGATTGGGGATGGGTTGATTTCATTAAGGTTTACAAAAGTAGAATCAAAATCTGATCTGGTGTTCCAACCCCTCCGAGAAATCAGTTTTGGTGTTCACATTTTAGTTTTTTTTTTTCTTTTTCTTTTTAAATCAAAAACGTATGAAATATCTTGGTTGGCCTTTACTATTCATCATATTTACAAAAAAACCTATCTAATTTTAGTAAACCAAACCAAAAACCAAAAATATTTTCAAACCAAACGGTTTTCTTATTACAATTACCCGAGTTGGTAATATTAGGACAATTAGAACTACTAGACTTAGTAATAGTAGGGACAAGTAGAACTACTCGTATTAGGATAAGTAGAACTACTTGAGTTGGTAATAGTAGAACAACTAAAACTACTTGGACTATCACTATTAGGACAAGTAGAACTACTCGAACGTCAATAGTAAGATAACTAGAACTACTAGTATCTTATTATATAGAGTTGGGTTTTAAAGTTGCTACTTAACAAGATCGTGTCATTTAACATCTTCTTATTTTAAGATTTTGACATGTGTCAAATAGTGAAAATTTTTTTAATTAAATTTCAAAATAAAGTTTTCAAGCGAAAAAAAGAATTGTAGAAAAAAAGAAATTATGATTCTAGAGCAAAAAGAAAAAGATATAGAAAAATATTTATTATGCAATTAAGTATAAAAAGTAAAAGAAATAGACATAATGAAATCTTTGAATTAAAAAGGAAACTATACGAAAATATTCATTGTTAGGTTAATTTTTAAGATAACTAAAGGAAATATAGATTTCTAACATCTTATTGAAAAAGAAAATTATTTTCGTCTTTCAACCTAAAAAAGAAATATAATCGGAAAAATGAATAGATTAAGAAAAAGATTATTACTTTTTTAAAAAACTAGCAAATATTTATAATTCTATATAAAGAACTTAGCTCTTTCATAATTTGTATGATCATAAAATATGTTGAGTGAGTCGATCATATATGTATCGATAAAGAGAAAAATAAATTTATATTTCAAATATTTCATAATATGCGGGTTTTAATCTCAAAAGGTTTAGATTTTAATTTTTTCGATAATCAAATTTTAATCTTAAAATCTAAATATATAAATTATATTATGAGGGTTATCAATTTTTTAAAATTGGAATTGTATTTTTTTGTAAGGAGTTATACTCTTGGAATTTTTTAATTTTAATCAGTTGTACCATTCTTTGTTTAATCTCAAAAGATTTGGTGTTGATTTGGTGTTGTTTTAATTTATTTTTTATTTTTTTATTAATAAAAAGTGAATGAAAACACACTTCGGTCCTCGTTAGTATATAATATTTACAACTAAACCTACTCTATCTGATTCAAATAAACCAAAATAAAACGAACTAAAATAAAACTGATTCCAACCCCATAAAATCGATTCAAGTTATCTTTTTTTATTGAACAAGTTTTAAATAGATATTTTTACTTGTTTTCAGGATGTTGAGCCAATACGACCCGAAATATTTATCTTTCCACCCGAAGACTACAAAAAGAGCCTCACTGTCAGCGCAAAATGCCATTAATGGCATTTCCAAGAGCTGTTTAAAATATAAATTTGAAAACCGATGACAAGAATTGGTTTCTTGAGCACTCGCAGTTCAAGCCAAAGAACTCAGAAGCTGAAATCTGTGCATATGTTGCTTCTTGCTTCTGCGGACAGCCAAAATTGACAAGAAAAGACAGGCGTGGTTTTTTGTGAACGGTGTCCCCATTCTCTACTCCATCAGGGAACATGCCCTCTTCGCGGGGTTGTTTTGTCGCAATTGTACAAGTTGTACCACTATTACCACTTGACCAAGTAGTACTAATTGTATCATTCGAACGTCACATGCACTACAAGAAATATGAGTATTGATAGCACATTACGATAGCACGATTTTCATAACTGCTATTAATAATATTATGATACATATGATAGCATTTTTACAATGCTATGATAAGAAATGACTATGTGGAAACCAAAATTTGGTTCGCGAGCCTAAAATTTCGTAAAAGTTGCAAGATTTTACAACTATAACAACCAAGAGTCCCACAATTCCTATTTTCTCTAGTTGTAATAATTTAGTAGTAATACTAGTAATATTGGTACAACTAGGATAACTACTTCGTATTTGTGCTAGTTGTTCTAATACTACTCGTACTACTAGTAAAATTAGTACAACTAGAACTCTAGTTGTCCTAGTAGTTATTGTTAGAGTAGTAATAGTAGTACAACTAGAAATAGTAGTAATAGTAGTACAAGCAAACTTATGTATTTATTTGCGAAACTTCTGTTTTTATTGTACAATATAATGATGTCTTTATTTACATGTTTTATTTAAGTTAATAATTTGAAATGGTACAGCTAGAAATAATGATACAACTAGAAATATTGGTTCATCTAGAAATATTGGAACAACTAGAGATATAGGTACAGCTAGGAATATTGGTACAACTAGTAATATTGGTACAACTAAAAAACTATATTTTCAGCATTTTTTAGTTTTAATCAGTTGTACCACACTTTAATTTTATATTTTCAGTAGTTCTTATAACATTTCGTATATAAACTACATTTTACATAATCTCAGACCATAAAATTTTTAAAAAGACTTTTTTTAATAAAAAAAATCATGTTAGTATGGTGAAGTTTTATTAAGAAACCTTAAAAGTATAAGGCATTTCATGCAAACATATGATGTTCATGAAACCAATTCCAAAAATTCAACTTCTGTTATCTATTTGGGGAAAATTTCAGATGTTTTAATGTCATATTTTGTATGGAAACATGTTTATAAATGCAATTTTAATAGTACCATGTTTATCTATTTGGGGAAAATTTCAGACTTTTTTGGCTCCTAGTAGTACCAGTTTAAGAGTTGTACTGGTTTTAACATCATCTCAGACCAAAAAATTCAGATGTTTTATTGTACAACTAGAATTATCCGAACAACTACTCAAATAGCTGTAGTACCACAAGTTCTGATTGTACTACTAGTACTACTTGAACGAGTAGTACTAATTGTACCACTCGAGTCACGTGCGCCGACTTTCGATTCACGTGCGCCGACTTCCGAGTCAGGAGCGCCGTCTTTTTGGCTCCTAGTAGTACCAGTTTACGAGTTGTACTGGTTTGTGACGAGTTGTACTTAGGCCATTTTATAGTTTTATTGAGTTGTACTCAAGTTTAAATTAAATTTTCAAGTTGTACTTTAAACAATTACTATATAAACTACATTTAACATCATCTCAGACCAAATTTTTTTAAAAATACTATTTTACACATTGGCCTATTTAGTTTGGCTATGTTTCAAAAAAAAACTTCAAAAGTATAAGGCAATTCATGCAACCATGTGATGTTCATGAAACCAATTCCAAAAATTCAACTTCCGTTATCTATTTGAGGTAAAATTCAGATGTTTTACTGTCATATTTGGTATGGAAACATGTTTAGAAATCAAATTTAAATCATTTTACGCAACTTAGTTTTTCAAATCGTACAACTAGAACTATCACAACAACTAGAATTATCCGAACAACTACTCAAATAGCTGTAGTACCACAAGTTCTGATTGTACTACTAGTACTACTTGGACGAGTAGTACTAATTGTACCACTCGAGTCACGTGCGCCGACTTTCGATTCACGTGCGCCGACTTCCGAGTCAGGAGCGCCGTCTTTTTGGCTCCTAGTAGTACCAGTTTACGAGTTGTACTGGTTTGTGACGAGTTGTACTTAGGCCATTTTATAGTTTTATTGAGTTGTACTCAAGTTTAAATTAAATTTTCAAGTTGTACTTTAAACAATTACTATATAAATTACATTTAACATCAACTCAGACCAAATTTTTTTAAAAATACTATTTTACACATTGGCCTATTTAGTTTGGCTATGTTTCAAAAAAAAACTTTAAAAGTATAAGGCAATTCATGCAACCGTGTGATGTTCATGAAACCAATTCCAAAAATTCAACTTCCGTTATCTATTTGAGGTAAAATTCAGATGTTTTACTGCCATATTTGGTATGGAAACATGTTTAGAAATCAAATTTAAATCATTTTACGCAACTTCAGTTTTTCAAATCGTACAACTAGAACTATCAGTTAGTATACTACTTGTGGTCCTAGTTGTACCAAATCTTATAAATGGTACAAGTAGAAAACTGGTACTACTAGAAGAAGAATATTTCTAGTACAAGTAGAAAACTGATACTACTAGAAGAAGAATATTTTTTTAGTTGTACCAATATCTCAAGTTGTACCAATATCTCAAGTTGTACCAATATCTCTAGTTGTACCAGTTTTCTAGTTGTATTTTTTTGTAAAGAGTTGTATTTTGGGTATTTTTTGGTTTTAATCAGTTGTACTATACTTTAAATTCAATTTTTTAGTTGTACTTAAAATAATTAGTATATAAACTACATTTAACATAATCTCAGACCAAAAAAATTGTGAAAACTCATTTTTATTCAGTGGTCATTTTAGTATGGTGAAGTTTTATAAACAAACCTTAAAAGTATAAGGCATTTCATGTAAACATATGATGATTATGAAACCAATTCCAAAAATTCAACTTTTGCTATCTATTTTATGTAAAAGTAAGATGTTTTAATGCTTTATTTGGTATGGAAAAATGTATACAAATGTAATTTAAATCAATTTTTGTAACTTCATCACTTGAAAATGGTACAACTAGTAATAGTGGTACAAGTAGACAAAATAAGTATAAGACATTTCATGTAAACATATAATGATCAGGTAACCAATTCTAAAAATTCAGATTTTGTTATCTATTTTATATTAAATTCAGATTTTTAATGTCCTATTTGGTATGGAAAGTTAAATCATTTTACGCAACTTCATAATTACAAAATGGTACAACTACCAATAATACCAATTATACTACTTAATCATCAAGCGCTTCTTCTCTGTCCCCTTTGTTTCGGTAAGGTTTGTTTTTTTTGGGTAAGCTAACACATTCCAATTTCTTAAACAGCTACACAACCATCAAACGGATAGTTGACACGAATCCAAGAGCAATGAAATGAAGAATACTCGCAAGAGCAGACACCATGCAAAAATTGAAAGAACAGAAACGAAACTACAAGAATGTAAACTCTTATTTCATTTTCATTACCGAAAACATCCAGAAAAACACACGAATTGAGATAATTTGCAAAACTAAACGGCATGCAGGCTTCCTTAGCTACAATATTCACAGTTCCAAATTCATAAAATCAAAAACGAAAGAGAAATGATATACGAACCCACGAACGGTGCGCCAGAAGATCTTGGACGGAGCACGAAAGTGAACAGGCCCGTGAGACGGCTTAGTGTTCATACGCTTGCGGAGGAACCTCATATACTTCATTTTCTGACGGACAAGTCCGCCGGAGAGACAAATCTCCTCGCACCGGACGACAACAATCTTGGCTGCTACTGTGCTGAGCAAGCTCAGCAAAACTTATAAATTTTCCATCTCTGTCCATCTCCAACGATAGATTTTCAAAATTTATGGTGTACAATTTCAGGTAAAGAGGTCTTTTTATCTGATTCTCTGATCGTACGAACCGCTCCGGTCGTATGAGCTCCAAAATCCACGCTTGAGGTCACGCAAGTGCATTGCGTCATGATTTCTTCCCCTTCCTCTTTCCTACTTTCACACTTGTCCCCTATATTCTATACAATTTCCCAAATCCACATTTTCTAGTGTCTATACTTTAGCAGCTGAGAATGTAATCAAAAACTAATGCCATCTTTACACAAATTTTGATCAATTCTATTCATCAACGAAACGTCAAGCCAGCTCAATGTTGCTTTTTTCGCTTGGGGAATAAAGTTACGTGCGGAAGAAAAGTAAAACCACGAAGCAGTTTTGAAAAAGACTATCGTGATGTTGGTTTATGTTTATCAGAGTAAATAGCTTAATCAAGTCAAAATCGCATACAACAAAAAGCTCGTATTAGTACCCAGAAGAAGAAAGACATTTACCCAGAAAAAACAGAGATGTGGCAGATGAAGAGAAGTCCAATTTTTTTTTTTTTCTGTAGGATACGATGAAACAAAGAGGAGAGAGAGATATGTGGTTGGGTTTGGTTGTTGGTATTAATGTGGTCGAATTGAATTGTTGGATTTTGGTTTGGATTGGATTTGGATTGGGGATGGGTTGATTTCATTAAGGTTTACAAAAGTAGAATCAAAATCTGATCTGGTGTTCCAACCCCTCCGAGAAATCAGTTTTGGTGTTCACATTTTAGTTTTTTTTTTTCTTTTTCTTTTTAAATCAAAAACGTATGAAATATCTTGGTTGGCCTTTACTATTCATCATATTTACAAAAAAACCTATCTAATTTTAGTAAACCAAACCAAAAACCAAAAATATTTTCAAACCAAACGGTTTTCTTATTACAATTACCCGAGTTGGTAATATTAGGACAATTAGAACTACTAGACTTAGTAATAGTAGGGACAAGTAGAACTACTCGTATTAGGATAAGTAGAACTACTTGAGTTGGTAATAGTAGAACAACTAAAACTACTTGGACTATCACTATTAGGACAAGTAGAACTACTCGAACGTCAATAGTAAGATAACTAGAACTACTAGTATCTTATTATATAGAGTTGGGTTTTAAAGTTGCTACTTAACAAGATCGTGTCATTTAACATCTTCTTATTTTAAGATTTTGACATGTGTCAAATAGTGAAAATTTTTTTAATTAAATTTCAAAATAAAGTTTTCAAGCGAAAAAAAGAATTGTAGAAAAAAAGAAATTATGATTCTAGAGCAAAAAGAAAAAGATATAGAAAAATATTTATTATGCAATTAAGTATAAAAAGTAAAAGAAATAGACATAATGAAATCTTTGAATTAAAAAGGAAACTATACGAAAATATTCATTGTTAGGTTAATTTTTAAGATAACTAAAGGAAATATAGATTTCTAACATCTTATTGAAAAAGAAAATTATTTTCGTCTTTCAACCTAAAAAAGAAATATAATCGGAAAAATGAATAGATTAAGAAAAAGATTATTACTTTTTTAAAAAACTAGCAAATATTTATAATTCTATATAAAGAACTTAGCTCTTTCATAATTTGTATGATCATAAAATATGTTGAGTGAGTCGATCATATATGTATCGATAAAGAGAAAAATAAATTTATATTTCAAATATTTCATAATATGCGGGTTTTAATCTCAAAAGGTTTAGATTTTAATTTTTTCGATAATCAAATTTTAATCTTAAAATCTAAATATATAAATTATATTATGAGGGTTATCAATTTTTTAAAATTGGAATTGTATTTTTTTGTAAGGAGTTATACTCTTGGAATTTTTTAATTTTAATCAGTTGTACCATTCTTTGTTTAATCTCAAAAGATTTGGTGTTGATTTGGTGTTGTTTTAATTTATTTTTTATTTTTTTATTAATAAAAAGTGAATGAAAACACACTTCGGTCCTCGTTAGTATATAATATTTACAACTAAACCTACTCTATCTGATTCAAATAAACCAAAATAAAACGAACTAAAATAAAACTGATTCCAACCCCATAAAATCGATTCAAGTTATCTTTTTTTATTGAACAAGTTTTAAATAGATATTTTTACTTGTTTTCAGGATGTTGAGCCAATACGACCCGAAATATTTATCTTTCCACCCGAAGACTACAAAAAGAGCCTCACTGTCAGCGCAAAATGCCATTAATGGCATTTCCAAGAGCTGTTTAAAATATAAATTTGAAAACCGATGACAAGAATTGGTTTCTTGAGCACTCGCAGTTCAAGCCAAAGAACTCAGAAGCTGAAATCTGTGCATATGTTGCTTCTTGCTTCTGCGGACAGCCAAAATTGACAAGAAAAGACAGGCGTGGTTTTTTGTGAACGGTGTCCCCATTCTCTACTCCATCAGGGAACATGCCCTCTTCGCGGGGTTGTTTTGTCGCAATTGTACAAGTTGTACCACTATTACCACTTGACCAAGTAGTACTAATTGTATCATTCGAACGTCACATGCACTACAAGAAATATGAGTATTGATAGCACATTACGATAGCACGATTTTCATAACTGCTATTAATAATATTATGATACATATGATAGCATTTTTACAATGCTATGATAAGAAATGACTATGTGGAAACCAAAATTTGGTTCGCGAGCCTAAAATTTCGTAAAAGTTGCAAGATTTTACAACTATAACAACCAAGAGTCCCACAATTCCTATTTTCTCTAGTTGTAATAATTTAGTAGTAATACTAGTAATATTGGTACAACTAGGATAACTACTTCGTATTTGTGCTAGTTGTTCTAATACTACTCGTACTACTAGTAAAATTAGTACAACTAGAACTCTAGTTGTCCTAGTAGTTATTGTTAGAGTAGTAATAGTAGTACAACTAGAAATAGTAGTAATAGTAGTACAAGCAAACTTATGTATTTATTTGCGAAACTTCTGTTTTTATTGTACAATATAATGATGTCTTTATTTACATGTTTTATTTAAGTTAATAATTTGAAATGGTACAGCTAGAAATAATGATACAACTAGAAATATTGGTTCATCTAGAAATATTGGAACAACTAGAGATATAGGTACAGCTAGGAATATTGGTACAACTAGTAATATTGGTACAACTAAAAAACTATATTTTCAGCATTTTTTAGTTTTAATCAGTTGTACCACACTTTAATTTTATATTTTCAGTAGTTCTTATAACATTTCGTATATAAACTACATTTTACATAATCTCAGACCATAAAATTTTTAAAAAGACTTTTTTTAATAAAAAAAATCATGTTAGTATGGTGAAGTTTTATTAAGAAACCTTAAAAGTATAAGGCATTTCATGCAAACATATGATGTTCATGAAACCAATTCCAAAAATTCAACTTCTGTTATCTATTTGGGGAAAATTTCAGATGTTTTAATGTCATATTTTGTATGGAAACATGTTTATAAATGCAATTTTAATAGTACCATGTTTATCTATTTGGGGAAAATTTCAGACTTTTTTGGCTCCTAGTAGTACCAGTTTAAGAGTTGTACTGGTTTTAACATCATCTCAGACCAAAAAATTCAGATGTTTTATTGTACAACTAGAATTATCCGAACAACTACTCAAATAGCTGTAGTACCACAAGTTCTGATTGTACTACTAGTACTACTTGAACGAGTAGTACTAATTGTACCACTCGAGTCACGTGCGCCGACTTTCGATTCACGTGCGCCGACTTCCGAGTCAGGAGCGCCGTCTTTTTGGCTCCTAGTAGTACCAGTTTACGAGTTGTACTGGTTTGTGACGAGTTGTACTTAGGCCATTTTATAGTTTTATTGAGTTGTACTCAAGTTTAAATTAAATTTTCAAGTTGTACTTTAAACAATTACTATATAAACTACATTTAACATCATCTCAGACCAAATTTTTTTAAAAATACTATTTTACACATTGGCCTATTTAGTTTGGCTATGTTTCAAAAAAAAACTTCAAAAGTATAAGGCAATTCATGCAACCATGTGATGTTCATGAAACCAATTCCAAAAATTCAACTTCCGTTATCTATTTGAGGTAAAATTCAGATGTTTTACTGTCATATTTGGTATGGAAACATGTTTAGAAATCAAATTTAAATCATTTTACGCAACTTAGTTTTTCAAATCGTACAACTAGAACTATCACAACAACTAGAATTATCCGAACAACTACTCAAATAGCTGTAGTACCACAAGTTCTGATTGTACTACTAGTACTACTTGGACGAGTAGTACTAATTGTACCACTCGAGTCACGTGCGCCGACTTTCGATTCACGTGCGCCGACTTCCGAGTCAGGAGCGCCGTCTTTTTGGCTCCTAGTAGTACCAGTTTACGAGTTGTACTGGTTTGTGACGAGTTGTACTTAGGCCATTTTATAGTTTTATTGAGTTGTACTCAAGTTTAAATTAAATTTTCAAGTTGTACTTTAAACAATTACTATATAAATTACATTTAACATCAACTCAGACCAAATTTTTTTAAAAATACTATTTTACACATTGGCCTATTTAGTTTGGCTATGTTTCAAAAAAAAACTTTAAAAGTATAAGGCAATTCATGCAACCGTGTGATGTTCATGAAACCAATTCCAAAAATTCAACTTCCGTTATCTATTTGAGGTAAAATTCAGATGTTTTACTGCCATATTTGGTATGGAAACATGTTTAGAAATCAAATTTAAATCATTTTACGCAACTTCAGTTTTTCAAATCGTACAACTAGAACTATCAGTTAGTATACTACTTGTGGTCCTAGTTGTACCAAATCTTATAAATGGTACAAGTAGAAAACTGGTACTACTAGAAGAAGAATATTTCTAGTACAAGTAGAAAACTGATACTACTAGAAGAAGAATATTTTTTTAGTTGTACCAATATCTCAAGTTGTACCAATATCTCAAGTTGTACCAATATCTCTAGTTGTACCAGTTTTCTAGTTGTATTTTTTTGTAAAGAGTTGTATTTTGGGTATTTTTTGGTTTTAATCAGTTGTACTATACTTTAAATTCAATTTTTTAGTTGTACTTAAAATAATTAGTATATAAACTACATTTAACATAATCTCAGACCAAAAAAATTGTGAAAACTCATTTTTATTCAGTGGTCATTTTAGTATGGTGAAGTTTTATAAACAAACCTTAAAAGTATAAGGCATTTCATGTAAACATATGATGATTATGAAACCAATTCCAAAAATTCAACTTTTGCTATCTATTTTATGTAAAAGTAAGATGTTTTAATGCTTTATTTGGTATGGAAAAATGTATACAAATGTAATTTAAATCAATTTTTGTAACTTCATCACTTGAAAATGGTACAACTAGTAATAGTGGTACAAGTAGACAAAATAAGTATAAGACATTTCATGTAAACATATAATGATCAGGTAACCAATTCTAAAAATTCAGATTTTGTTATCTATTTTATATTAAATTCAGATTTTTAATGTCCTATTTGGTATGGAAAGTTAAATCATTTTACGCAACTTCATAATTACAAAATGGTACAACTACCAATAATACCAATTATACTACTTAATCATCAAGCGCTTCTTCTCTGTCCCCTTTGTTTCGGTAAGGTTTGTTTTTTTTGGGTAAGCTAACACATTCCAATTTCTTAAACAGCTACACAACCATCAAACGGATAGTTGACACGAATCCAAGAGCAATGAAATGAAGAATACTCGCAAGAGCAGACACCATGCAAAAATTGAAAGAACAGAAACGAAACTACAAGAATGTAAACTCTTATTTCATTTTCATTACCGAAAACATCCAGAAAAACACACGAATTGAGATAATTTGCAAAACTAAACGGCATGCAGGCTTCCTTAGCTACAATATTCACAGTTCCAAATTCATAAAATCAAAAACGAAAGAGAAATGATATACGAACCCACGAACGGTGCGCCAGAAGATCTTGGACGGAGCACGAAAGTGAACAGGCCCGTGAGACGGCTTAGTGTTCATACGCTTGCGGAGGAACCTCATATACTTCATTTTCTGACGGACAAGTCCGCCGGAGAGACAAATCTCCTCGCACCGGACGACAACAATCTTGGCTGCTACTGTGCTGAGCAAGCTCAGCAAAACTTATAAATTTTCCATCTCTGTCCATCTCCAACGATAGATTTTCAAAATTTATGGTGTACAATTTCAGGTAAAGAGGTCTTTTTATCTGATTCTCTGATCGTACGAACCGCTCCGGTCGTATGAGCTCCAAAATCCACGCTTGAGGTCACGCAAGTGCATTGCGTCATGATTTCTTCCCCTTCCTCTTTCCTACTTTCACACTTGTCCCCTATATTCTATACAATTTCCCAAATCCACATTTTCTAGTGTCTATACTTTAGCAGCTGAGAATGTAATCAAAAACTAATGCCATCTTTACACAAATTTTGATCAATTCTATTCATCAACGAAACGTCAAGCCAGCTCAATGTTGCTTTTTTCGCTTGGGGAATAAAGTTACGTGCGGAAGAAAAGTAAAACCACGAAGCAGTTTTGAAAAAGACTATCGTGATGTTGGTTTATGTTTATCAGAGTAAATAGCTTAATCAAGTCAAAATCGCATACAACAAAAAGCTCGTATTAGTACCCAGAAGAAGAAAGACATTTACCCAGAAAAAACAGAGATGTGGCAGATGAAGAGAAGTCCAATTTTTTTTTTTTTCTGTAGGATACGATGAAACAAAGAGGAGAGAGAGATATGTGGTTGGGTTTGGTGGTTAGGTTTGGTGGTTGAGATTAATTGTGGTTGAATTGAATTGGGATGGGTTGAGATTTGATTTTAAAATTCAGTTCATTAAGGTTAGAAATGAAATTTCCATCTCATGAACACCAAGCTGATTAAACCTACACCTTACTGATTTCCTTCCCCCTCATTAACACCAAAACAGAATTTGACTCACAAAAGTAATATCCACCCCTTCAACACCATGCTGATTACACCTACACCAACCTGATTTCTTACCTTCTCATTAACACCATAAGAGATTTTGATCCAGAGTATTATCCTGTTTTTGAGATAAAATTGGAGAGACAAATTTTAATGGGCTTATTCTCAGTTTATATTCATGTGACCCATGTTTTTATTTACTTCTAAATAATCTTTTAATTTAGTCTAATTTAACTATTTGAAAAATTAAAATTCTGATCTTTATGATATCAATTAGCTTTTCTATTTTGTTTTAGTAGTGAATAGTTTTACTTTGAAAGTGTACTGTCCTGTTTTGAGATAAAATTGGAGAGACAAATTTTAATGGGTTTGTTCTCAAATTATTTTCATGTGACCCATGTTTTTTATTTACCTCTATTGGTACAACACAATTTTGGTTTCTGTGATTTTGGCAGAAAGTGTATATCGATTTATCTATTTGGTTTTGTTCAGTAGAACATGGAATAAAAAAAAAGAAATAAAATAATTAGAACAATCACTACAAGTATAATGCAAATCACATGATCACAAGAATATCTTAACATAGACTGCAACCATGTTGACCATGTCTGAATTTTCGTGCTCATCCTCTACATGGACGAGACTACGAGTATTGCTGATCATTATTTTGTCTCAACCGTCGAATGACTTATTGACTTGTTGGATGTTTTGCCGCCTTCATTATTCATATATAATCTGTTCAAAAATCGTCCATATATAAGTGAGTCCCCACTTTTGGCTTTTACATCACAAGCATAGAGACAATGATCTGACTTTTTCTTTTTCTGAATCGGCTAGAACTAAGTTGTATTTTCTTTATAAATTATAGAAGAGAACGATATTAAAACGATATTTGGCCACGGATTGCAACAAAATTTTCCTGAATTTTATAAATATATTAATATATTCCCTGACATATCACATGGAATGATGTAATTTGAATTTACATATAAAATATAGGCTATGAACGGATCACATGGAATGGTTTAATTTAATGTTTACATATAAGTTTATGATTATGAACGGATCACACGCAATTCAAGTAACTTGTTTGTGTAAAAGAAAAGAAGAAGATAAACTTAGTCAGATTATGAGTTTGAAACCAAAGAGCAGGGTTTGTAATGGCTCTACACCATCATCATTAACTAGTTAATCTATTTTGGTACAAAGTTATAACAACACACGCAAATCATGTAAATGTAGTAGTAGCTTTGGTTTTTCCTTTTTTTTCCTGTTTGTCATTCCTTTTTACCTTTGTTCTCTTCATCACCTTTCAGAAATTTCATGAACCAATAAGCAGAAGACTTTGGATGACGGGTTAAACCGTTCTTGTAGTCAACATATACCAAACCGAATCTCTTGGTGAACCCTTGCGCCCACTCGAAGTTGTCCAGCAAAGACCACGCGAAGTATCCCTTTATGTCCACTCCGTCTCTGTTTCCATTTTCATCAGTAACAATTGTCAACTTTTTTGTAAAATGCACATTTACTTAGTAAACATATGAACGTAGAGAAAAATGTTGACTCACTTGATTGCCTCAGCAACATTGGCAAGGTAACTCTTGAAGTAGGCAACTCTACGCTTATCGTCGAGCATCTCATGGATAGAGGCAGATCCGTCATCTTCATCATCCATGCCTGCCGTGTTGCACAGAGATCCAAAGCTCAAGATATATATATATATATATATATACATAAAAGAAGTGCGATATAAATGCCAACTTAACATGGACAATAAACCTCTTCTGCTCTTCTTAACAGACTATGCATTGTACCATATTAAACTGAACCATAGAGTTTAAGAGTTATAAGGATAAGTAAATACCATTCTCAGTAATGAATATTGGAGGGTGGTTGTATTTTTTGCTGATGTAATTCAAAGTCTTCCGGATTCCCCAAGGCACAATATAAAGCCAATCTGAAGCAGCCTGTAATAGTCACAGATTCGTTTACTTGATCACTAGCTCATGCATACTTGCCTTTAGCATATGTGCAGAAATGTTAACAGAGTCAGTAGATTGAGCGGACACTAAGAAGAGAGTTCTTACCCTGTCGCCTATTGGCTCTCCATCTTCCCATTCAACTGTTCACAAAAAAAAAAAGAAAAGAGATGACTACTAGGAAGTAAGTAAGAAGATGCTTAGTGGTAAAAGAAATTTCAGTGTTTGCGTTTGTTACCAATCCTCTCCAATTCTTGTGCTTGGTAAAAGTCACTCTCAGCTTCTTTGTTTGAGACATGAGCAATTAGCCTCGAAGTGTAGTGGTTTAGGCCAAGAAAGTCCCATGAGTTCTGAAGCATAAACTCCTTCTCTTCCGGAGTAAATGTAGGAAGATTTTCTCCAAGTTTCTCGCGCATACTTGCAGGATAGTCTCCAAAAAACAAAGGATCCAAGAACCTGCAAAAGGATTCAATTTGTTATTTTAAGGAGTGATGTAGGAAGATTATCTCCAAGTTTCCCATTTCCCTACGGATAACAGATTTCTCGGACGAAACAATGTTTTACTCTCACCAACCAACCCCAAGTCTATGAAAATTTGATACTATCACTTACTTAAAAACAAAAATGGCATTTATGCGACCTTAACATATGAAAAGCATATATTACACAGCGGTTCCTCAACTAATTACAAAGGGAATATCGCGCACAAAGAGTCAAACACTATTTAGGATTTTACGGCACAAACAGCAGAATACGAAGTAGACATCCCTTTACTACGTAGATGCTACATATATAGCTCAACACATCAGCAATACGATCCCATCCCATATCTTTATGATCAAGAAAGCACTCAGTGCATATCTTACTTACCATCCAAGTTGAAAGTCAATTCGCCTACCAGCAGCAACCTGGTCCTCAATTTTCTCTGAATTTGCCTCTGCCCACTCACAATCAACTGACAAACCGATTTGTCCGCCTTGACTTTCCTAGATGAATATATGTAAACCAAAAAGCTCACTAGTAAATAACAAGAACTGAGATGCATGGATAAAGGCACTCAACGGAAACCCTGACGCATCTTTGCATAACCAAAGCTCCACGATAAGAAAATAGAGTAGACAATGGTGGGATGATAGGTTAGTGATTTTACCTTGTACTTGCTTCTATATATGGAAACAGCAGTTGCATGGGCCAAAACTTGATGATGTGAGACCAAATATGGTTCGATTAAGGGCTTTTCATTTCTTCCAGGTGCAAATATCCCAATACAGTGTCCATTCACCGAGGTCTGAAGTGGTTCATTTAATGTGATCCAATGCTTCACTCTATCACCAAAATTGGCAAAACAAGCATCTGCATAGAGACCAAAGTAATCTCTGCACGTGAAGAATGAAGATTTAATGTCAAAACAATCAACTCTACAAAAACTGGTGCTGGTTGTATGTTAGCTATAGGAAAGCTTCATGTAAGAATTGTGGAAGAATGCAAGATAACAGTCTTCTGAAGCATAATAACTTCCATATAGATGAATACTAATCAGCCAAACTTAAACTTTCACAAGAGGTGGATCATAAAAAAGACAAGACTTCTAAAATATAAATGTGTTTCTGCTTTCACAAGATCTTACGCAGAAATCAAAACGGTCTAGTACGATTTACTACTTACACAATTTTCCTGTTTGTCCAACCTCCGACTGATTCCTGTAGATGTGAGGGGAGATCCCAATGGTACAGAGTTGCAAACGGCTGAATACCTGCAATAGTAATCATCTTATGAAGCGATCATCTACAGAAAGTGGAAAAGGCTCGTTACAGGTAGAGAAATACCCCTTTCAAGAAGTGAATTGATGATATTATTGTAGAAAGCAATGCCTTCTTCATTGACTTCAGTTCCCAAGCCATCTAGAACAAATGTAAACTAAAGAAAATTAGCCATTCAATCAACAAACCTTTATATGTCTTCAAGAAGCCCTGAAGACAAGTACAAACACTGCAAATGAGTTATTTTTATGTCCCCAAGGATAAATGCTAAAGGAACTCAAGATTTCATGTCTGTAAAAGGAAGCGAAAAAAAAACAGCTACCACATACGCTACACTTTGATTAGTGATCGTATCTATCACATAAAAAACAAGTCACCTCCATGCAAATATGGAGACTTTAAATATAAAAACAGAGATGAAGAAACTCCTACGAAGCACACACACAAAAACGGCAAAAAAATCGAGTCCTAACAAAATACGGATGAAGAGCCACACAACGCTACAAGAATACCTTTATTTGTGTTTAAAATGGATAACAGTCAGAAATAAAGTAGAAAAACTAGAGAACATACCAGGGAAAATGCGAGACCACGATATGGAAAATCTGTAAGCGCTGAATCCTAATTTTCCTATAAGTTCAATGTCTTCCTGCAAATCATTGGAATAACAATATGTTATATGCGAAAAAATACGGAGACCAAAGGAAAAGAAAAGGAAGAAGAAGTCTCTTTTCTCAACCTTATATCTGTGGTAATGATCAACAGCGACATCGCCATTACTTCCATCAAGAACTTTTCCTAAATAAGAAGGAACAAACATTTAATCTACATACTCGTCGTTATTGTTTGACATGTGATAAGCAGTAAGAGAAGGAACCACATACCTTCAAGATGAGTGAACTTGTCCCATATACTTGGCCCTTTTTTACCTTCATTCCAACCTCCTTCGATCTAGAAACAATCAGTACTTAGGTCAGTGAAAACTACAAGATTTGATGGTAATTTTTGGCTTTATGTTGGAAAGGTTAAGCCTTTGCTACACAAACTTCAAACCACATTCAATAGAAATACTAAAGAAAGCTCTCCACTTGAGAATGATGCCACTGAGGCAAGGTTTTATCTTTTCCTAAATCAACAAAATCCAAGTAAACCGAGAAGAATAACGAGAACCCTTAATTTACATTCACTTACAATTCAACTCACAAACGCGACTAGTTACTTACACACGAAGACTTTTAAACTCTCTAAAGTTTCATTTTTTCGTAGACAATGATGCTAATGAGGTAAAAGTTTTCATCTTTTCCTAAATCAAGAAATTTGGTACAGCGAAAAAGTAGAGAGAAGAAAGAAGAGACTGTAGATCGCCGGAGACCTGGTAAGCGGAAGTGGCGACGCCGAAGGTGAAGGTGGAAGGGAAACTAGAGCGGTAGACATTTGGAGAGACGGCGAGATTAGCCAAGTTAAGCTTCTGCGCCATTTTCGATTTCGAAAGGAATCTTCTGATGGAACACAAGTGTGCGTAATAGACGCAAGATGCAAAAGACGTATGAACCGAGAAAACTCTAACTTGGTTTTATAATATAAATCAGTGAGGTTTTCAAAACCGGACCGCGTGATCAAACCGATTCGGCCCATCTACTGCATCTTCATCTTTCACATTTATAAGCGGAAGTTTGGTTACTTGGCTGAGTAATAAACAAATAAAAAAATGATAGTCAGCTTTAGATTTAATTGAGGTGAAGGCATGATTCATGGCAACATGATGTTATAATTATTTTTTCTTTTGATCTTTAATTTTCATTATGTTGCTATATAGAAAATTCATTTTTGAAGACGGTTCTATAGAGATCGAATAATGTTTATTTTTTATTATTATACCAGGTTTTCGGATGTCGAAGAACCGATCATATTTTTACAACTAAATAAATGAGTTTTTAGTTGGAAATCACTAGCAAGTTTAGAGTTTTCTAGTTTATTAGATTTAGTTGAGGTGAAGGCATGATTCATGGCGACATGATGTTATAATTTTATTTCTTTTGATCTTTAATTTTCATTATCTTGCATCATGGAAAATTCATTTCTCGTTCTTGACGGTTCTTTAGAAATCGAAGAATGTTATTTTTGTTCTTAAGTTTTTGTACGTTTGATTGAGTATTATGATAGTATGTATTGTAGGGAGGTCTAGGTCGACCCCCGGCCTGGACGTCGGCGCAAGAAGCATCGGCAAGGACGAAGCAGCGTAGCAGACAAAGAGGCGAAAAATGGGGGGAAGTTTCATCAAACGTGAAGAAACAGCTGTCTGTTGACTTGATTAGTCATGATTGGACCGGAACGCGAAACGAGAAAGCAAGCCGCATACGGCGAGGCCATCGAGGGTCATAAATGCGTGTCTTGTCAAAAGACATACATCGGACCGAAGGGGAAAAGAAAGTCACCCAGATGAGAGAGACCGAAATTCCTATAAATAGGAGAGGAGGCGAAGCCGATCTGCATCGATCTCATAACACCGAAAACTGAACCTCGTCACCAAAAACTTCCTTTGTAAATCTTTGTTTTACTCTGCGACTAATCCCCACCATCAACAGTCTGTTTGCTGAAGTGTTTGTGTGAAAAAATGAGAATTTGATCTTACCTAGCGATGACATATCAGATTAAAACGTTTAAGAAAATGAATTAAAAACATGGTTAATTAAGGAAACTATGGTTGTTTGGTTATGTTGGCTTCAAGTCGTGTTGAACTTCATGGTCATATGTGGTTTCGAGCCGTGTTGACTTTCAGGGTCATATGTGGTTTCAGACTCACTACGAAGAGAAGTAAAATCAGCAAAGTGAAAAGCAAAAGAGAAGTGAGGCAACAAGCTCACATAGCACCAAATACTAGCGGTCCAGATAAGAAAACGCACTACAATTTTTTTTTTTTTTGATATACCCTATCGGCTGATCCGGTCAGCTCCGGTATGAACACACCGAGGTGCTACAGAGTGGACTTCTTCCGTGGTTCAATGGTTCAACGGTTCAACGGACACCACACCACGGGCGGGGCCATGAGATATATGAGATCCAAAGTGGACCACCACACTGTCTATCTCGAGTTTGGAATGCTTTCCGACTAGTGCCAGGGGATAGCCAGGCCGCCTGCATTGCTGACTACCAGGTAAACCAATTGGGCCAAGACCTGACAGACTTCCCACACAAATATGATTTTTGTTTCCAGGGAGGATCGAACCCAGGTTTGAGAGTTTCACCCTTCACCAAAGTTTCCCCTACCACTAGACCACATATGCGTGGGCAAATTGTTTTATTCTTTTCAAAAACTTTTAATAATAAATATATATGTATAATATATTATTACATCTCCACACAGTTTCTTTACTTCAGAAGAATTATATATTTTTCTTCGTTTTTGAAGAGTAAACATGGGTGTTTCCGTACTTATTTTCAAATCTACTATATGAAAGTAGAAGAGGACTCTCCTGGCTTGCCATGTCATCCCTCCGCGGACCGCCACGTCATCACTAGAAAATTAAAACCCTCTACTTCCGTCTCCGTCTTCTCTTCCTTCCGGGTGAAGAGCTATTTTACCCTTATGGATTTAAAAAATGTCTATCTACCCCTTAGATGATCTATTACCCTTCCTCTCTTCACCTTCACCCTTTTACCCTCACTTAAATCAAACCAATCCTAATAAAATTAAACCCAAACCAAACCCTTCCATCCCTCCCAAATCGGGTCTTCCCTCCCAAATCGGTTCTCCCAATTGAATTGACCCACCCGATTTATTCCTCACCCACCCGAGACAACCCCCACACCCAACCCAATTAATTTTGGATTCAATTTCTTCAGCTAAACTGGGCCCCACCTCTTCATGTCTCCAACCAACTCCGACAGCTCTCTCTTCTTCATTGTTACCTCAAATCCGACAGCTCTTTCTTCTTCATTGTTACCTCAGTTGCTACAGCTCTCTCTCCTCTCCAAGTTCCGACAGCATCTGGCGGCGTCTCTCTCCTCTCCAAGTTCTGTATCCTCTCCTTTATTCCGACAGCAGGTGAGTATTTCTTGTGCTTTTTTGTTTTTCTTGCCCTATTTCTTGTGAGTATTTCTTTTTTCAATCTCTGGGGTTTAGTGTAGATTCTTTGGTAGGATGAGTGGAAAGGAACGTACATGTTAAAGAGGAGATGTTAGAATGGTTAAATGCGTCTCGAATCATTCAGAATCTAGTAAATCAGAGTAGTTTATTGTTTGAAAGAAAATTAGGGTTCTGGGTTCGTACTACTGGGAATTACTGAGTGACAATGGTATTACTATGGTTGGGAAACTAATGGCGTCTGAGGCATATGCTAATGGCGTTTGTCTTTCTTCTTCAGGGGATTATGAATAATGGTAGATTCACCGTTATGTATTTTGATTATGGGGGATGCTATGAAAATGATGATGGGAAGATGAGCTGGATCTCAAGAGGAGAAGAAATTCACACTTTGGTGATGAAGACATCTTTTGAGGAGGTGACTTATGATGGGTTAGTTGCGGGAATTTGCAGGAAGATGAAGAAAGACGAAGCAACAACGCAGCTAAGAGTTAGTTACTTTCCATTCATAGTGGATCCGAACAGACCGTCATATATCCGCGACGATGATGATGTTGGTTGGCTACCTGATGCAAGTGAATCACCAAGCATGTAGAAGTATGTTGAATGTGGAGATTGTGGAAGAGGTAGATGAAAACCATGGGATATGGGAACCGATTGAGCGTGAAACGAAAATGGTGTAGATGGCGAGGAAGAGATGTGTGGTGTGGATGCTAACACGGTTTAGGTGGTGATGAAGATCGAGATGTTATGGATGGTATGGTTACGGTGTACAGAGGAGAAGGGTCGGAACACCAGGAAGGAGGAAATGATTCAAGGGAAGAACTTCATAATAATGAATATGAGGATGCAGCTGGTATAGAAGATGAAGGGAATTTAAACGCTGGTATAGAAGATGAAGCGAATGTAAATGGTGGCTGGGAAGATGGTATTGATATGGTTCTATGTCAAGAGTTTCAAAATAAGGAGACAGTGCAAGATTTAGTTCATATAGCTTCACATCGGAATTGTTTCGAAGTTCAAACAGTCAAGTCTGACCGGAAACGATATGTTCTCAGATGTCGTCAAGCTGAAGCTTCAGGATGCAAGTGGTCAGTACGAGCTGCAAAGCTTATGAATTCAAATTGTTTCACGCTTACAACTTACAACAACATGCATACATGCTCTAGAGCTTCTTCTGTTACAATGAGGAATAGAAAGAGAGGAAATCCACGAATAGTTGCATCTGTTTTGCACGAGGACTTTCCGGGACGATTCGACACTCCACCTCCGAGAACTTTGATCGGTATGGTTCAAGCGAAACTTGGTGTTACAGTATCATACTCTACTGCTTTGAGGGAAGAAACAAGCTGCTAATGATGTCCGGGGAGTCCGGAGGAGAGTTACCAATGGTGGATTTCTTATATGTACATGCTTGGGTGAGATCAGTACACGGACTATGTGGTGGAATTGATGACCAGAACAGGTTTAAGTACCTATTCTTTGCTTTGGGAGCTTCCATCCAAGGATTTAAAGGCATGAGAAACGTATTGTAGTGGATGGAACCCACCTTAGACTAGTTAGGTGGGTGTTTTATTTGTTTCTACAGCTCAAATCCTGATCATCACCATTATCCAATTGCTTTTGGTGTAGTTGATGTGAGAAAATGATAGCTGGATGTGGTTTTTTGATACACAGGTTTTAAACCCTATTTCCTACTGCAAGTGCACAGCAAATCAGAGTAGTACTTAGGGGTCGATCCCACGAAGACCAAGTTCACACTATGGTTTAATAAGCTAAAATCAAGAGCTAAGAGATTCAATATGGGGTTGTAAGAAATCGTGACTAGCAAGAAACAATAAAATCGGTTTGTAAATAATATTAAAACAAGCGTTAGGTCAAGGCAATTCGCAGGAGATTCAGAGCAAAGGTCAAACAACTATTCAGGCGATTATTAAGAACAAGTCTAGAACTCAAACACTAAGGTAATATTAATCCACTCTCGTGGTACTAATACCTTTATCTAGCAACCTAAAAAATCCTAACTCTCGTTGGTATCAGAATCGCAGATAAGCATTATTGGTTAGGTTTGATTTGTTCACAATTCTCCAATACATCTACTCTCGCAGGTAATGAATAAATTGCTCATCTAGATCTCTTCTAGCAACCTAGCAACTCTCGCTGTCTAGATAAACCTAAGATCATGGAATCAAGTGATCAAATCGATCCAAGCAATAAGAACCACCTAGATGAAGACTATCGATTTTGATATCCTATTTGTGTTCAACCCTAGCTCATGAATTCCCTTGAAAACCTTAACCTAACTAATAGATCTACTCAGACATAATCAAAGATGAAAGAAAAAACAATGAATAAAAAGACTGCATTGAAATCGATATTAAAAAGAATAGGGTTCAGAAATCTTCTCAGAATTGTGGCAGATATCTTCTCCCTTTACAAGTAGAAAGCTAAAAACTTGAAAACTAAAAGCTAAGAAGTAGAAAATAAAAGATAGGATTATTCCAAAACCTAAAACTAAAGGGGAGTATTTATATAAGAAGGCATAGGCGGCAGGAAGGGTGGCTGCTTCCTTTTAAAGTCGGCAGGATTAGGTTAAGTTGTCTCCTTTTAATTCTCTTCCGCGGCGAGCATGTGCTCACTTGGTGGCCGATATTTGCGAGCATGTGCTCGCCGATTGGAGTTGGTGATAATTTGCAGGATTTTCCTTCTTTTCTTCAATTCTTGTTCTTTTCTGTTCCAAAGGTCCCAAATGCTCCAAACTCCAATAACAGCTCCAAAGCTACCTAAAATCTCCTGAAATAAACTCAAAAACTCTAAAAAGCAATTAGATAATAAGGTTAGTTTGGGTCAAAATCCCAACATATCAATTCCCCCAGACTTAGATCTTTGTTTGTCCTCAAACAAACTAAAACCTAAACCGAGAAGAAAGAGTTGAAAACAGGGATTTCACAATCTCAATTAGAATAATCGCACCAACCACTTAGACCTGTAATCCACATTCTTCATGAACCAATCAAAAATCGACCACCATGTACTTCTCCTTAGCCACATCGCAGTTTTTCCAGATAAACTCCACAAAATCTCAACTTCATCCACTATCCATCATTGCATAGAGACTAACAATGCTTCCAATGCCAAGAACCTTATAGACTCTTTCCCATACTATACCTTGACAAATACAACCATGTAATCCACGTTTTTGGTACTCTTTCTCTCCCCCAGACTTATTCTTTTCTCATACTCTGCATTGATCTTTTGATCATCTCCCTTTTTTTTTTTCTTACGATCTTCTTTTCTTTTTCTCTTTTTTTTTTTTATTGCAAAGGTGTGACGAATGGGGTCATCGGAAATTTTCCTTTCCCTCGTTTCCACCTTTGTGTGATCATTCCTTTCAAAGTAAAATAATGGGGTCATCGGAAATTTTCCTACCCCTTTACTCAAAAGAAAATCATCTCATCTTTTCATTTGTTTCTCAGGATTTTCAGAATAAGGGAGAGGAGTACCAAACGCTTCTCACAACAGCCGCAGATGTCAGGTATGAATGAGAGAATCAAGCTCTTTGATCACCGGCTAACAGTTGAAAGATCTCCGTAAATAGCTCAGGTCTGTAAAATTGCTGGAAATATGGGTCTTTCTAGTGGACTGGTCAGACTTTGGATTTTTCATTAGTCTTAGCTGAATGGATCCTAAAGATATGGTCACTAAGTAAAAACAGCCAGCTCAACATTCTAAGAGATAGTTCATAAATCCCAATCAAAATTATGACCCAATAAAATGGACTGACTCTAATTGAAATAACAAAAGTAAAAAAAACACGATAAGATTCAAGGTACGAACCTCCCCCAGACTTACTTCACACCGTCTCGGTGTGAAAATAATCTAGAGAAAGCTTCGAGAAAACTCACATGAGTCGGCAGGAAGAACACCATGGCGGAGCAGGTGCTCCGGAACAGAAGTGGGTGCTTGCCTCCTTTTCTCGCCTCCGTCTTGTTTTTCTTTCTTTTTTTTTTTTTTTTTTTTTTTTTTTTTTTTGATCTGAAACAGAGAAAACCAAAACCAAAAATCAAAAGCAAAAATAAATAAAATATAGAAACTTACCAGTGGGTTGCCTCCCACTCAGCGCTTGGTTTAAGTCACTAGCTTGACTTGGTGCCATGTATCAATCAGGTTGGCTTGAGAGCTTGCTCCAAAACAAACTCCATAATCAGGCATTCTCATGTTCAGAACCGTACTCAGCATTCCATTCGCAATACCAATACCCTTCTCTTTCAATTCTGATGGAAGAATAGCTCTAACTCTATAGAAAGGTTTAGGACGACCTTTGCACTTTACCTTGTAATCAACCGAATCTCCATCACATCCTTGAGGGATCAAAATCAATTGAGGACCTCCCGTAATCTTTCTGCACTGCACGTTTTGTTGCGTCTTTGTCTTTTGCTTAAGCTTCCCGGGTGGTGGAGCAGGTGCTCGCGGGATCGGAGGACGTGCTTCTTCTATATCCACTGCTGAGATGCAAGAGGCGCGTGTGGTGGTTCCTATGGGAACGACTTTGTAGAAGACCTTCTTGTCAATCTTGGAAAAACAGACTCGCTTATTCGGCATATCGATGACTGCACCCACTGTAGCCATGAATGGTCTTCCAAGAAGTAAGGGCATGCCATAACCTTCTCGCATCTCCACGACCTGAAAATCAGTTGGAACTAGGCAATCCCCTATTCGGACAGGTAGATCGTGAATACTGCCAGACGATGTTGATGAGTACGAGTTTGCAAATTGAAGAGTCATATGACTAGGCTTTACCTCCGAAATTTTCAACCTCTCTGCAATTTCCTTCGACATGAGATTAACAGAAGACCCAGAATCACAAAGAGCGTCCTTGAATTCAATTCCAACAATGGAGCATGGGACCAAGAACTTCCCAGGATCTTCAGCCTTAGACAATACCTTCAATGGTGGTGGAACTGGATAAGGCACCTTAGGAGTGTAAACCCTCGCTGGAAGATTTTCTGCAGGTTTGGTGGGAGCATCTCGGGGGAGCATGTGCTCTGGGGTAGCGAGCAGGTGCTCTGTCGGAGAGTTGGGGTGCTCTGTTGTGTCGTCTTCGAGAATATCAACGGATGAGGTTGATGCTACAGCGCGTGCTGTACGGTCGTATGCACCATCGTTTTTACGGACACCTTGATTTCCACCGAGCAGGTGCTCGCCGGGTGGGAGCATGTGCTCCGAGGTCGCCTCTTTTTCTTTTGCCGATTTTGGAGATGAAGCTGCAGATGCGTGTAGTGTCTTTCCACTGCGCAATTCGATTGCATTGACGAATTCTGCCTTAGGTTTTTCAACCTTCCCAGGAAGAATTCCTGATGCCTCAGCAGTTTGACCAATCTGAATCTCAAGCTCCTTCATGTGAGTGCACACAGCTTCAAACTTACTGTTGAGATCATTGTACATGCTGTCCATCTTGACATCGACCTCATGAGCAGATTTCTGTTGGTTTAGTAAAACCAAATGCATAAGGGACTTCAGCTCGTCTTGGGAGTTAGACGCCTGAGCTTGAAAGCTCTGATCCTCCACATAACCTCCATTTACGTAGTTCACCTCTGCGTGAGTCCCTGGTGTCCTCTTAGTCGATTCAGCGATTTGTGAAATCTGAGTGTCGAGCTGCTTCATGTGAGTCCACACAGCCTCATACTTCCCATTAAGATCGACATACATTGTTTCAACCTTGGAGTTGATCTCAGCCGCAGATTTTTGCTGTCCTGTCAGTAGTTGTTGCATCATGTCCTTCAGCTCGTCTTGAGAGCCGGTTGCTGAAGATGAAGGCTGCGGATTTGCGAAAGACTGTCTCGGTTGGACCCCTGCTTGGAAACGGTTCTGATTTGGAACGAATGGCTGGTTCTGGTAGTTGTTGGAGTAGTGCTTCTGAAAACCAATCTGATTCTGGCCTCCTTGCTTAGGGTAAACCTGATCTTGCGGATTCTCCATATTAGTGCTCCTATAGGACGAATTCGGATGGGTATTGAAACCCTGAGTGTTGAATCCGTGGTTCTGTCCAAATCCTTGCCCATTCACGTAATTGACCTCCCTTTGATCATCACCGGTTCCTTCATTCTCATCCACAAAGTGGACCGATTTCTGGTTTCCCTTCAAGAGAAGGTTAACCTTGGCTGCAAGCTCCGCAATTTGCTTGGACTCCACGCTGTTGACCTTCTTCCTATCGTACTCTGGACTCTTGTTGCTGGAACTCGCGGAAAGGTTCTCAATCAGCTCTATAGCTCCTTCCTTTGATTTGGTGTAGAAATCTCCATTGCTGGCGGCATTGAGGGCGTTTCTGTAGTCCCATTCTACTCCATCATAGAAAGTACTGAGCAGCTGCTCATCGCTGAAACCGTGGTGAGGGCACTCACGCTTATACTCTTTGAATCGCTCCCACGCTTCATTGAATGTCTCGCCGGGATGTTGCTCGAATGAGGAAATCTTGTTCCTCAAGGCTGCGGTCTTGGACTTAGTGTAGAATTTGTCCAAGAAAGCTGATCTCGCATCAGCCCAAGTCGCCAAAGACCCTGGTGGTAAAGACTTTAACCACCGTGATGCTTTTCCCGCAAGAGAGAAGGGGAAAAGCTTGCACTTCAAGAAATCTGGAGGCACACCATTGGAGCCGGTTGTGCTACAGATCTCTTCGAAGTTCTCGATGTGATCCATCGGAATCTCAGCAGGCAAGCCGTGAAAGAGTGCTGCTTCACGAGTGCAATCATCTGAGGCTTGATCTCATAATCTTGCCTTTGAATGGTCGGAGGATGATCGCGGCTCGGTTTTCATAGTAGGCGTGTGCTGCATCTTTGTCTCCGAAAGCAGGCTGTTGCACGAGCTGCCTTTCTTGTTGCAAACGCAGCTGCTCCATGGCTGTCTGAAGTTGTTGCAGCTGAGCCGCAATGGCGTTGTGGTCGCCCATCTCTCGAGTGTCGGTGTCAGACGTTTCTGGTTCCGGAACAGGCGTGTTGCGTCTCTGCCTGTTCTCTCGTTCTCTCCTTGCTAGCTCTTCGTTTGTCAAGCTCTCAAGATTTTCGTTGTTTTTGCTTCTTGTGCTCCTTGTGGACATGCACCTGAAACACAAAAACAAAGAAGAAAAGAAAACGAGTTCAATAAAGTTCTTAGTCTAATGATTCAGCCGTAAACCAAAGGTGAAAATTTGGTCCCCGGCAACGGCGCCAAAAACTTGATACACAGGTTTTAAACCCTATTTCCTACTGCAAGTGCACAGCAAATCAGAGTAGTACTTAGGGGTCGATCCCACGAAGACCAAGTTCACACTATGGTTTAATAAGCTAAAATCAAGAGCTAAGAGATTCAATATGGGGTTGTAAGAAATCGTGACTAGCAAGAAACAATAAAATCGGTTTGTATAATATTAAAACAAGCGTTAGGTCAAGGCAATTCGCAGGAGATTCAGAGCAAAGGTCAAACAACTATTCAGGCGATTATTAAGAACAAGTCTAGAACTCAAACACTAAGGTAATATTAATCCACTCTCGTGGTACTAATACCTTTATCTAGCAACCTAAAAAATCCTAACTCTCGTTGGTATCAGAATCGCAGATAAGCATTATTGGTTAGGTTTGATTTGTTCACAATTCTCCAATACATCTACTCTCGCAGGTAATGAATAAATTGCTCATCTAGATCTCTTCTAGCAACCTAGCAACTCTCGCTGTCTAGATAAACCTAAGATCATGGAATCAAGTGATCAAATCGATCCAAGCAATAAGAACCACCTAGATGAAGACTATCGATTTTGATATCCTATTTGTGTTCAACCCTAGCTCATGAATTCCCTTGAAAACCTTAACCTAACTAATAGATCTACTCAGACATAATCAAAGATGAAAGAAAAACAATGAATAAAAAGACTGCATTGAAATCGATATTAAAAAGAATAGGGTTCAGAAATCTTCTCAGAATTGTGGCAGATATCTTCTCCCTTTACAAGTAGAAAGCTAAAAACTTGAAAACTAAAAGCTAAGAAGTAGAAAATAAAAGATAGGATTATTCCAAAACCTAAAACTAAAGGGGAGTATTTATATAAGAAGGCATAGGCGGCAGGAAGGGTGGCTGCTTCCTTTTAAAGTCGGCAGGATTAGGTTAAGTTGTCTCCTTTTAATTCTCTTCCGCGGCGAGCATGTGCTCACTTGGTGGCCGATATTTGCGAGCATGTGCTCGCCGATTGGAGTTGGTGATAATTTGCAGGATTTTCCTTCTTTTCTTCAATTCTTGTTCTTTTCTGTTCCAAAGGTCCCAAATGCTCCAAACTCCAATAACAGCTCCAAAGCTACCTAAAATCTCCTGAAATAAACTCAAAAACTCTAAAAAGCAATTAGATAATAAGGTTAGTTTGGGTCAAAATCCCAACATATCATTTTGAACAGGTTAAAATCAGTGATACCGGATGATCCGGAATTGGTGTTTCTTTCTGATAGAAACCCTAGCCTCATCAAGTCGGTGGCTGAGGTGTTCCCATTGTCTGAGCATGGTTATTGTATACATCATCTGTCTCAGAACGTGAAAGGAGAAGTTAGTAAGGTGAAGAAAGAAACCTGCGTACACAAATTCAAAGAATGCGCCCATGCATACACTGAGAGTGATTTCTTGAGTCTTTACGAAGCTTTTAGAATCAAGTATAAGGGTGCAGGAGAGTATCTGGACAAAAGTGCAGCTACAGAAAAATGGGCGAGATGTTATTTTCGTGGAGATCGATACAACATTGACACCTCCAATATTGTTGAATCGATTAATAGCGTTTTGAGGACGGCGAGGATGTACGCGCTTCTACCATGATTGATGTGATTGTTGAGAAAATGGCTGAATGGTTTAACAAGCATAGGAATGCTTCTGCTGGTGGAGGATTAGACGCAGAGAAGATTGTGCCATATGTGACGAAAGAGCTCGACAAAATGTCACCGGAAGCGAAGAAATTGAAGGTTCGTGAGTTGAACGCCTTCTTCCTTGAATACAGCATCACTGGACGTGATGGCAAGCCTTATAACGTTGATATGAGATCTAAAACTTGCAGTTGCAAGCACTTTGATATTGACAAATACCCATGCGTGCATGCAATTGCGGCTGCCAGATTCATTGGTGGAGGTAAGGACGTCCATCTCCATGAGTTTTGCTCGAAATATTATTTGAGGGAAGTTTGGGCATTGGCGTATTGTAGGACCATTTATCCAGTACCCCATCAGTCTGATTGGATTGTTCCTGAGGATATACGAAATAAATATAGTTCACTTGGTCCTCCTCTTCTTGTTCTTCTCCTGTGTGAACGGAGTACTGACAAGTGGGGAAGGTTTTCTACTCCTCTTCTGACTTGGTTCAGCTTCTTCCGAAACCTTGGCTTGTTTCGTCGTCCTACCGTACCTAAGGGGCTCTGTCGCTTTCCTGCTCCGCAAACGCTTCGTCCTTGAGCCTCCCTCAACTCCCACGGTGCTACACCTCTTAATTGTTGGCATATGGAGTTCCTCTTCAGATTTTCCTCCTCTTCTTGCCCCGCAAAGTGTCACATTTATATCACATTTATTTCGCAAAACGCAAGTGTCAAATTTAGTATCAAATTAACAAATAATCCTATTTACCTCCTCCTTGTCAGTATTTTCCTCCTCCTCTCCTGACTCCTCTACCTTATCCTCCTGTTTCTCCTTTTCATTACTTTCCCCCTCCTCTTCTGCCTTTTTCTCTTGTACTTTCTCCTTATCGTGGAGGGCATCCTGTTCTATAGCTTCCTCCGTTTCGCCTCCAGCGCCATGATCTGCGTAGCGGGAACTATTGAACTCCAAGTCCTCCTGTCCCGGATCCTCTTCTGCCCCTTCTCTAAACCCTGTGCAATCCAGTGTCACATTTAAATGAGTACTACCTAGTCTCGCCTTTTTAGAAAACACTATTTACCTTCTCTGTAGCCTTCTCGTTATCCTTCACATTGTCCTCCTCATTCTCCTTATCCTGATTCTGCTCCTTCTCCTTATTCGCCTCATTCTCCTTAATCTGCTCCTTCTCCTTATTCTGGTCCTGCATACCCTTATTCGCCTCATTCTCCTTATTCTGGTCCTGCATACACACACAGTTACACTTCATCCAGCTGCGAACAACAGCATCCTCCACATCATCGTCATCTTCCTCTTCAGTTGCTCGAGCCAGGAATGCTTCCTCCTCAGCGTAAGGGACCAATATGCTTTCAATGTCTTGTCAAGATCAAAATATTTATGAATAAACATTGCAATTATTAAAAAATTGGTCCCTGCAAGGAAAACTGACCTTCGTGTCACCGAGTGCATCATTTAGTTCTGAAAGGGGAAATCCTTTCAAACCACTGCCTTTTTTGAATTTCATCTTGCACATCCTCGGGCAGGTTTTCCGGGCAGTTGATACATCGTCCACGAATTGCTTCCTCAGAGCTGGGATTGCCTCAAACGCCAAAAACTACAAAATATTAAAATTTGAGTTAGCTTCAAATATAAGAAAATACAAATATTTCCATTATTCAAAATTACCTCCAACGGAAGGCAGAAACTAGGGTAAACCCAGTTCGTCCCCTTCACTACTCCTTTAAAGTGATCCACGGTGTGCTGGATCTCTTCCAAATTGTTGTCAAAAGACAACCTCCCCCACGGAAAAGTCCTGCACAGCCGAAGATCATCCACGGCTCTAAGGAAGAATGGCTCCACGGGAGTAGCATCAGCGCCTGACTTCGCTTGCCCAATGATCACGCTACAGAGAAGGTAAAGGACGGCCATCTCTTCAGATGGCTTCATCTTCAACAGCATCGCCTCCACATCCTTGTACTTGACAGTCACATTCTTTCCAAAAATCCTGTCAGCAAAGTCCATACTTCCCAAGCTCATAAAGTCCTGTGGATAGCTACGACAACTTAAACCCGACATCAGAGCATGCTCCCTCAGCCCATAACGAATGGGAACGCCATTCACGATGAACCAAGCCTCCTTTTTCTTGTCTGTGCAGGCTGTACGAAGCAAAAGCATCCATATCCCGTTAAGCTTGTGGTTGTTCGCCTGCGGCATGTGAAAAAGTGCTTGAATTGTGGGTGCTGCAAGAACCATTCAGTTCATCCCTTTCCAGCTTACGCTTCAAGCCAGATGTAAGCATTGCCACTGCATCTGTTAAATGGCACCGACTCGAGATCTTGATCTTCTTCACGTACTGCGACGGAGGAAGTACATTCTCAGCGGCAGCATTGGCTTCGTTCTCTGCAACATAAAGTTGGACCAAGTGTTAGATACTGTCTCTACCTAGTGTTACTTTGCAAATTAGTTTTACCTAGTGTTACTTAGTCTTACTTTGTTCTTTATAGTGAACTTAGTGTTACTTTACACTTCCCAACACAAGAATCCAAACCTCACGAAATCGATATCCAAAACCTAAGTTTAAACTAAAAGCCGCAATTTACCCAACTAATCAACCTCAACTTCGATACCCAAAACCCTAAAATTCATTTTTTTTATAAAATAATTACAAAATAATTAAATCAATCAATCTCAATCCACTCAACGCATGCAAAAGCTGAAGGATGAATTCAAACTTACAGTTGTTTCGGATTCCTCAGAATTTGCTGGAACCGAAGGAACCGAATTCGAATGGGTTTCCTCACTATCTTCGGCTTGAACAGGACCGGCTTCAACTCTACGGATCTTCTAGCCGTACCTTCTTCAACGTCGGCTGGACTCCGATCCACTGGTGGAGTCGTTTCATCACCAACAACTGGAAGACGCGGAGACGTACGACGCCGGGAATTTCGAGTACGGGGAGGCATATTCCTCAACAGATTGGGTTCGGGGAAGAGGGAAGGGGAAGAACTTTTCCGATAAACCCTAATCAAACGAATTGGACCTGGATTTGGGGGAAGGACGAGAATGGATTCCGAAGAGACTCGCGGGAAGAGGAAGAGTCAGAGTGGGGAGTTGGAGAGTTTTGGTCGGAACAGTTAAGCGATTTTGAAATAAAATCGGATGCGGTCTAGATGGTTTTGATTTTCTTTGAACCCCGATTCAGACCAATTTCAATTTAATCCGAGACCAATGGCAAATTGGTGTGATTCCAACAATTCATTAAGGGCAAAACTGTATTTGCTGAGGTTTTTTTAATAAAAACCTTTGATTAAAATATAAAGGGTAAGAGGCTCATTTTTTTTTACGAAGGGGGTAATAGAGCCATTGTTCCCTTCCTTCCCCCACGAGCGGCTCACTTGGAAATTCACAAGCTTTCGGTTTGTACGCAAGCTGTGGAATTCTGTCTATAGATCTGATTGTTATGTTGGTTGGATCAGCTCTCTCCCTTCTGCCACATCAGCCAATCTAATTTTTCTTTTCTGCTCGTCAACTTTTTTTTCATTCTCACTAAATTATAATTTCACAAAACGTAATTACTCATTCTCTCTGACCCGATCTTCGTGAGGCGAAGAGGTTTTCTTTGAGGATATTGAGCCGTTTGCCACTCTTTAGCGTCTTCAATCGCCTTTAGCAATGTTTTTCCTGTAAGGAAGGATCGATTGTTGAAAATCTGATTGTTCCTTAATACCCAGATCGTCCAGAGGATCCATGGGAACAAGAGACCTTCTCCTAATTATGTTGTGGTAAGTAAATTAGCTTACGAGAGTGGTTAATAGATTGATTATAATTGTGGGTTTAATAGTTTTTTTCTTCTAAACTTTACTTTCCAACTCACAATAAACGAAGAAGTAGCTTATTAATTTAACTTCTCTACTTCTCAAAATTTGGAAGGATTTTGTTGTTACTAATGCTAGATTCCTTGACTTGGCCGGCCACAGTTTTTCTTTGTGTGTGCTATAGTGTGGACAAGGAGCAAGTTACAAATGCAAAAAAAAATAGAAACAAGCGCATGGGGAATGATAAAATAAGTTCAGAGTAGCTTTGCATAAACAAAGGTAAAAGTCGCTGTATATTGAAGAAGCTTAAAGCTGTTCCAAGGTATTTGGATTTGTTTTCTTCCTCTCATATCTTTTGTTACCTTAGTTTCACTTTGATTTTGTTTGATATAAAAGTAAAACTGGAACAAAAGCTTGAATCTGTGTGTTTTGTTGAATGGGTGTTGCAGTGAAATTCGATGGAGCTGGTGAAACAAGATGGAATGATTCTCTCGACATGCTCATCAGAAGACCTGATCCTTTTCTATCCTTCCCTAGACCTGAAAATAGTTCGCTACAGCTCTTTCAACTTCTGCATACCTTAGAACCTCCAGGTGATTCCTTCATTGCCTCATTGTCTCTCTCATGTGATTGGATCTGACATTTTCTTACTTCTCTAGGATTGAAATAGCATGTGTGGCTTGGTTTTTTTTTTGTTTTTAATGTTCTGTTGTTCCCAGGGTGGACGTTGCTGACTCATTTTTAAGATACAAAATGCAGAAGTGTGAAAAAGGCACCAGGGAGTTTTGCTCTCCTATCAACTAGAGAAGGCATAATTGTATTCGTCGGTTTGCTTTGTTTGTACTCAACTCATTACTCTTTTTTTAATGCTTTAGTTCTTTTTTTTCTTCTCCGAAGTCATTTGAAAATTGTGTTTGCATGGTTCCAGTATTCCGGCAAAGAGAGAGGTCCACTCGGGGCTTTTTAGAATAAGGTTAGTTTTCCTTCTAGACTTCTTCTCTTAGTTATTGACAATTCGATTAGTTTTTCCTTTAGGTAATGATCATGTTCAATCACTTTGGTTGTTTTCAGCTCTCTGTAGCTGATGCAAAGGAGATTATCTCATTAAAAAGCATGAAGCTGGATGTTGTATGATTCCCGTTTACGTTCTCTCTTTTTTTCGCAAAGAGCTTTTGTTTTAAAAGCGAATGGTGAGCATCACACATGACATGAGAGTAGCATTCCATGTTCTTCAGTCTTCCCATTGGCTCATTTCATTGTTGTTTGTCACATCGTTTCAAGGGTTCTGACTCTTTGTGAATGCCTTACTGCTAATTTTCTTCATTACTGCAAGGTGTAGTACCATAATATTCACTATATATTATTATGTATTCCATAATGCCATATGACTTCATCAGGGTCATAGCCCATAGGATTCATTTCAATATTATGTTTTAGTTAAAAACATTTTGCTGATTTGGTTTCAAAGGACATTCAAATCATAATATACAACTAATGTTTTTTCTTATCAAATGTGTCATTGTTGGTTTGATTGCAATTTCAAAAGTCTTAAACCTTCTCATTTATGAATAATCGACGTTCAAAATCTATATCAAATACAAAAGTATATTAAAAACAGATTCATAAATCTTAATATGAACCCGCGCATTTGCGCGGGTCTTCACCTAATAGGCTATTAAAGTAGTGAACCGCTTTTATTATTCCAAGTACCATTTGACCAGCATTTTTTTCTGAATTCTTCAACAGTAAATAACTTTATCTGTTTCATAAAAATATCATTTCAACATATTTCATGCATGTTAAAAATGACAAAATATATTAGTATACCCTTGCTTAATGCACAATTATTTAAATAAAAATGATTTAATTAAACATATATTGTTTAGTTAAAAAGATAAGAAAGAGATTGTATATGAAAAAATGTATTGCAAATGTAGAATGACACTTATTTTGAAACAAAAAAAGACTAGAATGACACTTATTTTAAAACAGAAGGAATAACATAATCTAATAAATAACTTTATATCGAATACAATATGTTTTAGTTTTGAAAAATATATTTTATATTTTACATGTGATCTGAATTATGTATACATACAAATAATTTTTTATTTCTTAATTTTACTACATAAATCTAACTTTTTTTTTGACACTTTACTTACAATATTTTATAATAATTTATTTTAATATTTAAATTTATTAAAAAACTTATGATATTACCACTAAGAAAATAAAATTAATTTCTAATAATATTAGTATGCTTATTTTACATTATTTTCTAATCAAAACTGCACTACTTTTTTCAAAACCACACTACTTTTTTCAAAACCGCAATATCTTTTTCTATCAAATCCGCACTTATCCCGCAAACCGCATGAACCGCAGTTGTACCGTACCGCACTTCAATTCCGCACCGCTTTTTTATACCAAAACCACGGTTACCATTCGGACTTTTTGAATGAGAGTCACGTTTTTAATATTAGTGGGACGGTATTGGTGGACCCAATGAAATTGTTACCATTCAACAACATTTTGGTAAGTGCTGTGCATTATTTATATATTTTAATAAAAAAAAAAGTGCAAGTGTGGTTCAGTTTCGAAAGAAAAACTAGATACCATAGTGAATAGTAATTCCACTTGCCTTTTGATGTGTTTTGTTACTTACGTGCGGTTTTGTCAAAAACAAAAATCTTTTAGAAAGTAAAAAAAAAAATGAAAAGTATGTATACAAAATTGTATATGACTAAAAATAACAAGAGGATAATGTCATGCAGTATTTCAAAAATACCATGAAATTTTATATTTTTATACAGATTTGATTTTAAAATATAAATATAAATATTTTTAAAAGTATTCAAGAAAAAAGAAATTATTTTTATTAATTAATACAATTACCTGTAAAACAATATTATGCATCTTGCTTTTCTATAATGAAAAAAAACTTTTGGACTTTAAAAAAATGGAGAACTTTTTTTTGATTTTCTATGATATAAAAATGGTTACAACAAGATTATAGAATTTTATATAAATATCTAAATTTTGACACACAAATTTTGTAGTTAATGCTAAAGATAGAAATAAACAACAAAGATTCTAATTTTTGATAACATAAAAAATAGCATATGAAAACATAGTATATTGCTATATTAATATTATTAATATATTTATGGTTAAATCAAATTATTCGATAATACTTTTTATTGTATTAGTACTTTTTGTTGTATTTTAATGATTTATCAATTAATATATATTTTTAAACTAAATTTTTACTTTCAAAATATTTGGGTATTTAAAATTTTTAAATATATCAAAATATTTTTCGTGAACATAAAACAAAAAAGTAATTTATTTTCATACTAATTATTTTTATTTAATCTAACATATTATTTCGATACTAATATATTTATCAATAATTTCTAATCCACACTTTTCACCATTCAGATATATTATAATGAACCGCTTTTTATTTTTTCACCAATCAAACATTTGTTCAGACCGCTTATTTATTACAAACCGCATTTGTCCCGCAATCCGCACGTACCACACTTGAACCGTACCGCACTATGGTTATGAATGGAAAATGGTTTTTGGAGTGGGTTTTGAGTGGTCTGCCCACAAGTGGTTCAATTTGTCTCTTGTCACTATTCACAGAGCATAATGAAACGCAGAGAAAAATTGTGTTTTTTTTAAACAGTAAAAGTGGGCACAATAATTTTTTTTTTTAACGCTGATACAAATTATGAGAACTATTACAAGGACAATTATACAAAAGACAACTTTAACTATTTCAATAGGATCCACGATCACGATGAACGGCTCCGCTTGCACGACGCTGAAAATTTCCTTATAAGCTTGCCTCCATAAATCTGCAGAAATTTCTTCCTCAGGGATTTGAACCCAAGACCTTCTGGTGTAGAAGCATTAATGAACCCTTAGTCAACCACTGGACTAAGGGGGCTTCCACGGGCACAATAATTTCTAATCCACACTTTTCACCATTCAGATATATTATAATTTACCGCTTTTTATTTTTTCACCAATCAAACATTTGTTCGGACCGCTTATTTATAACAAACCGCATTTGTCCTGCAATCCGCACGTACCACACTTGAATCGTACCTGTAATACTCCAGTCTTAGTCAACCATTGACCACGAAGGAAGATAATTTTTAAAGACCGACAAGGACAATTTTAAAAATTGTGCCCTTTGAAGCGTGCATGCACAAGACATAAAAGAAGCCAAATCAAAAGGATTGCAGGAAAATGCTGAAGCAGTGCAGAAAATTTTTGGAAGGCGACTGTAGCGAGAAGAGGACAAATCGATAAAATGAAGTCAAAAGAGGAAGTTCTGCCCAAACAAAAATTCTGAAACTGTTTGGAGACAAAGAAGACACGTGTCTGATGACACAGGACAAAACAGAACCGCTTTTGGACTGGTAGATCTACAGTTACACACAAAATGCCAAAGCAGGTCGAAGATGAGATAGTCTGAGCGGTGGGAGCCAAAAGACCGAGTAAAACCGATCAGAAAAATCTGAGATTTTGTGGAGAGATAGGGGACAAACGTAGGAAGCTTTAGCAAGTGACAGAGATGCATTTGGAGGCCTGAGTTATTGTCTGTGAATTATGTACCAGCAACTTACGAAAAAGGACAAAGCTGGTGAAATAAGTCCAAGAGGTGGGTCAAAAGTTGCAGGCATGTAACTCTGGTTTTGTTGGCACGTCTTCATGACTAAGCAAGCCTATTGGTGATGATATGAGCCCAGGTGTGCCTCAGGTAGCAAAAGCACCGCATGGAAAGAAAAATAGATACAAGGAAGAAGAAATTACCTCATTTTTGCATGAAGACCAGGTGGAGGGTCTAGGCTTCGAACTGTTTGAACCTAGGGCCTAGACTGAAGAGAAAGCAGAGCTAGAACACGAGTTGGAAGAGCAGCAGGCATGGAGACAGTCATTTCTTCACATGTGATCTTGTTTAAGCCTCTTTTAAGTTGGTTTCTTCTTCCTCTCCACTTCCACGACCATTCCACCTTAGAAACTGTTTTTCTTCTGAGTGTTGCGAGCTTAGAGAGCTTAGAAAGAGTGAGAGAGGGCGGTTTGTGGTGGTTGAGATTAGGAGCTTAGCGTGTGGTCTTAGCTAGCTCGGTGGTGCTCTCTTCTTCGTTTTCTTCGGTGGGTTTCAGTCCATGGTAGCCCGGCGTGTGTTCTGATCTACACTGTACCGTGATGTTTCCCAAGTAGGATGGGCTCGCAGCATGGTCTAGCTTAGAGCATACAATGGAATTTCTCTCTTCTCTTTCTTTTAAGTCTACGTGTGTTCTTGGGTTTGGTGTGTGGGTTTCAGATTCCTGGTAGCCCAGCGTGTGTTTTTGATCTACACCGTGCGTGATGTTTCCAAGAGGATGGACTCACGACATGTTCTAGCTCAGAGCACACAATGAAATTTTCTTCTCTTTTCTTTCCTTCTCTTTGTTCTTTAAATCGCTTGTGGTGTTGATTGTGAGTCTGGCATGTTTACGTGATGTCAAGGTGTTGTTCTTGGTGTGTTTAAGTGAGTAAGAGTCTGTTTCTGTGATGCATGAGTCAACCTAGTCCAGATCACTTTGGTGACTTTCGATTATGGTTGGTTTTGAATGGTTATGGTTGATCTCGGGTTTTGTGTGGTTGGCTAACGTTGCAGGTCCTTCTCGTGGTACACACACTAACGATTTATGCAGGAGTACCACGGCGAAGTAGGTTCATGGTTTGGTTGTGGGGAAACCGTGAACATGGTGCATGGTGCGTGATTTATAAATGGTGGTTAAGCGTGGTTTACAAATGGTGATACATGGTGTACGGTTCCGAGCAAGTAGGGTATGAGGGCTGCCGAGATCGTGGATCCAGTGCACGACCCTTATACAATATTTTGCTTGGCGGGATGGTGATTTTGGTGGCTTGGTGGTTTGGCCTTGGTGGTTTTGTGCTTTGGTGGCTTGGCGGTATGACCTTGGTGGTCCTGGATTGGTTTCGGTGGTTCTGGGAGAGAGATAGGCGGTTAGTATCCTTCGTGGATTTTTCCGTGAACCTATCTCCTCAGCGGAACGGCGGAACCGTGGGATGCGGTTCAGTGGCGGTGTGTGTGTATTTCCTTGGTGTGTTCCTCACCGTATCGAATGACAGAGACGTGAGAAGGCCCGACGGGGTGAGCTTCCGAGGGTATTCCGTGAGTGGACACTCGGTTAGCATTGGTCCGAGATCTTGTTTAAAGAAATATACCGCACTTTGAGATCTCAGTGCCCACGCTTGGTGGTGGTGGTTTAATTTGGTCATATAGCTTAAGATGCATGCTTCAGCTATATTTTCTTTTCGTTGCTTCGGCTATCTTTTATCTGCGTGTTTGCTCTGTGTTTGGGTTGTGGGTTGGTTTGGCTTTGTGTTGTGTTGTGTGAGTCCTGAAACTCACTACGTAATTTTAAATTACTTACACCCTTTCTCCCCGTCTCCCCTTTCAGGAACCTTTAGATCGTGCGGGAAAGTATGGCGGTCGGTCGTTTTGGACGTCTTGTTAATCTTTTTCAAGCCTTTCTCGTAAGTTTGAATAAAGAAGCTGAGTCTTCTCGTTGTAAAACTATGTTTCCGTTTTAAAGAACCTAAAGACCATGGTCAAAATGTAACTCTTTCTGTTTTAAGTTTGAAGAACATGAATGTAAGTCAAGTTCATGTAAAAATCAATAAAAATGGTATGTTTGTTTACAGCCTCTTGCACTTAGTTATTTATTTAGAAGTCTTCCGCTGATATGTATAACTTGTCCGGTTTGTTCACAACTCACTGTCGAGGAGATGGGTTGGGCTAGCCCTGACCTTCGGTGGTGAGGGGTCGGAGTTGGTTGGACGGTCTAGCCTTAAGCTCGATGACCTTCGAGAAGGGCCGGACTATTTGATTGATCCCGGCTTTTTGTGGCGTCTCCGGGACGGGTCGGGTATAGGCCGGACTTGGTGTTCTTGTTTGATTGTCCATGTGTTCGGGCATATCTGATCCGGTTCGGGGACGCTACAGTACCGCACTATGGTTATGAATGGAAAATGGTTTTTGGAGTGGGTTTTGAGTGGTCTGCCCACAAGTGGTTCAACTTGTCTCTTGTCACCATTCACAGAGCATAATGAGCCGCAGAAAAAAAGTGTGTTTTTTCTGAAACAGTAAAAGTGGGCACAACGAACCGCAAAGAAAGTCAAAACTGTGAAGAAAAAAACAAAACCACTCCAAACAGTAAAACGCTAAGAAAAAACAGTGTTTTTGTGGTGGTCTGATCAAAATAGACGGGGAATGATTTTAAAGCTAACAAAATTTATATTAAAATTTTATATTGTAATAGTTAAATCCAATATATATAGCTGATGTACTTGATCTTTTAATGTACTCTCATCTCTTCTCTCTTTGCTCTTTTCTCTCCTCTCTTCCCACGAAGGAACCAAGTAATTTTTTTTCCTTTTTTATTCTTTAAAATTAATTATACTTATTAATCATAATTTAACATAATAATTAATATAACTATTATAATAATTTTTAAATTTCTTTTGAATAATATGAATTTTTAAAAACTTAGGATAATGATATATGATTAAGTTTTTAAAATTTTAAATGATGTAAATGTAATTTTTATGAGGTATGTACAACAAATTATAAATATTATTAAAACATTAGAAGTTATATTAATTACATATGATTACTCATTTCAAATTTGAAGAAACATAGTTTTCAAACTTTCAATAAAAATGTTAGTTTTGAAAATAAAAATTAGTTAAATTCATAAAATTATCTTCTAATCTATTATAGTAATCTGAAAATAGCTTTAAGATAATACAAATTTTTATTATGTTATGCCTACAAATATGTTTGTGCTTCTCAAACTTAGAGTAACGAAAATATAAATGCTTTTGTGATTTTTTGTAAATTAAATTATAAAAATATTAAGAGCATTTGAAGTTCAAGTAAAATAAGATTATTACTATAGCAATGCATTTATTACTTTGTAGAAATTAAACATAAAATAATAGAAATTTTGAAGTTAAATTACTTATAAATAATTTGGAGATTAGATGTTATTATTATATATTTAAAATATTAATAATAATAATAATAAATGGAATTTTGAAAAATATTATTAATTATGAAGATATATATATATAAAATAAGAAATAGAATTTAAAAATATAAAAATTAATTTCACAAAACTTTCCATTAATTTAGCTATGAAATAATTTTACTTGACAACCTATTTTGATCTATAGTGGTGATGGTTTAAGTGTTAAATTTAAAACTTATTTGCATTAAATTTGTATGTAAATTTTCATAAAGTATGCACAATTTTTTTTAATATATTAGTTTATCTAATGTTAGAAGTTATTATAAGTAAATTTATATAATAAAAATAAAATGTTATATTTTTTTTATTGTAGAAATGGCATCAAATCGGAGAGGAAACACAAATTCTTTCGATGAAGGGAACTCAAGTACTCATAATCAAACTGCAGCACGGGTAATTTTTTTTATTTTACGTACTTCGAAAATTAAAAGTTATTTCAAAATTGGATAATAATAAATATTTTTTAATAATCGTAGAATGAAGCTAATTTTAAATGGACTTATCAACGGAAACGAAGACTCATTGAATTGTATGACGAAGCACTTGCCATGAATAATTACTCTCTTAAAGATCCGACACCTTTTGGTAGAGAGTTTATTACTAAAAAGTTTAACTAAGAGTTCAATATGAATGTTAACTATAAGTTTTTCAAAAAACTTGATAATTTCAAAAAGAAGTATAAGAAGTGGCAAGCTCTTATGAAAACGTCCACCGGCATTTCGGTTGATCTGGCAACATCCATGATATCTGCATCTGAACAATGGTGGCAAGACCATGAAGTGGTAATTATTTATACTAGGCCAATACCCGCGCGTATATAAGAATATTTACGGATATCGTCTACGCGCGGGTTGTGTATCGGTTTTTTTCTTTAATTATATTTTGTTTTTGTGTATTACTTAAAAATTGAAAAGGAAAATTTAAGATAAATTGTAGTAGAGAAATAAAATTGTTAAATTTGAAGATTTGATTGTATTTTTTGTCATGAAACACGTATTTGCGATAAATACATACCGCATGTAACCGTGTAATTTGATAGACCTTTTCTCAGTTACATGTGTTCACAACAATGTATAAAATATTGAAAATTGATTATGTGGATAAATTTTTTTAAATTCATACTTTATAAAAACAGAATTAAAATAATTTACATATACGTAAATATGTAATTGTATTTTTTCTGGTCTAAGAATATTGCTTAATCTTCATTTTAGTATTTCGATGTATTAAGATTGATATACACAATTTATTTTTATATGTATATTTTCCTATTTTGATATGAGAAAATAATAAAACTTATTATTAAGATAAGGTTTTGCAAATTGCTTTTATATATATATATATATATATTACTTTGTTTAGAAAGATGATGATATATGTTTAGTTAATATATAAAAGTACATAAAAAATGGGTTTGAAGAAATATTGTTCACATTTTAAAAATATAATTTTTTAATAGTTTTCTGTTTTTTTAACAAATAGATGTTTTTAATTAAAAAAATAAGGAGAATTTATTAATTTTAGTAGTTTTTAAATCGTAACATAGTTTTTTTTCCACATGTTACAAACCATTTTTGAAAACAATTAGCTTAAAATATTGTTGTAAACACTTATTGCAAATTCAATTAAATATTTATCACCCGTTTGCATGAGAACTCATGTTTTATGTTAGTTTATTTTGTCACATACGACATAGTTAGATATGGATATTTTCTCACTGAAAAACTTGAAACTTTTTTCATAATCAAGTTAATTTTGCATGTTCTGATTCATGTTTGGTCAGTTTATCATATATCCACGGCTTCTCTATCGTTTATCCTGATGTTGATATCACTTTTATGGCTGTAAACATAGTTTAGTCTTAATATAATATTGTCGTTGGTGTGAACACGACTTATCTTCTTCGGCGTCTTTTACATCCTTAATTTTAAGGAACAAAGTATCTGTTCTTCGTCTTTTGCAACCTCTTCCTTTGGATCGGCTTTTCCAACTTTGGCTTCCAAGTCCGTTCCCTCCGATTGAGCAAGCACCATAGTAGGGTGTCATTTGGGTTCACTATTTCTTCCTTCGGTATTTTTATGTCTGCTTGAGTTTTGATTCACAATTTATGGTAATTATTTTTCTTTCGGTTTATCAAAATCTACCAATAAGCCCAACAAAAAAAGAAACCTCACCTAACAACTTGAGAATCAGAGCATAAATTGAAACTGACAATAAAAGTTATTTAAAAAGAGACAAGGAGAATCTCTTGCAGGTTGCAAAGTCTATTTCTCTGATCATGTTGTTTAGATGTTCACCTCTTTGTTAGAACGCTAGGTAGTGCTCCCCACAAAAAGACACATCAGAATTTTTTATCTAACAACACCCAACAATCAACATTCGCTAGATCATAGATTTAATTGTTGTCTTCAGCTACACTTGAGATGACCCAGCTAAGAGGCCAAGAATCTACGGGACACCTTTGCCCGGAACACAAATGTTACCTTGGATGTACTGATCCGGTGTGAACTTGAGGCTCAGCAACATTTTCAAGAAAAGGAAAACAACAAAAAGGAACTTCATCTATCGTTTTTCTGGCTGGAAGACGAAGTTCACAATGGAAGAACGAAAACCTAAGAGACTGTTATTTAAGGCCTGCACAATGTATGATCCATACTCATAGGTAGGCATCTTATCTCTGTCCTTCATTACCTATTCCACATAATAACACAAAATTCTTGCAACAATTCATAAAGTCATAAAGAAAAACCAACAGAAAAAAAAACTGTAGCCATCAAGTCTGGAAAACCAATTTAAAATTTTAAAAATCAAAGCTTGAACTGGATCTAAAAACCAATCGCAAAACCAAGGTTGTGGATATCTGAAGAAACACTCATGACAGTGGAATGATCTCGAGATAGTCATGCGCGCTTGCGCTTGTGTTAGCATTTTCGTTGAGTCAGTGGATCCTAAATGGTTTATGGATATCATGAGTCTGTGACTTTGCAGAGGTTGCGGGACATTTCGAAATAACCAAAAAGAATGAAAGATTCTGACGTTTGAAAAACCTAATGCAAAGTGAGCAAATGATTGTACACCAAACAAGTATGTTTCTCAGAACCTGACATCTGTATGTGCTTGAGACTCTTTTAGTTTGTGTTTGCCACGTTCCTCTGCTCTCTCTTTCCGATTATTAATTAGAATCTTCGTTCTTAAATGTTCATGTTGTGTTGTTCCAAGTCGTTGGGCTTATGCAGGTGAAGTGACAGTCATTAGAGGGCTTGCAGCAACCAGACTGTAAACAAAACAAACAAACAAAAACCAATCAAGATTCAATCATAGAATTAATATCAAGAATCAAGATTCAGATACAATTTTCACAAGAGAGCCACAGTGATTCTTTTTCTAAAAGTATAGATTTACTAAACCAAGAGATTATAAAAAGATGATTGTTTAGAGTTTCAGGAAAATCTTTTTGCCCTTATTAAGTTCTGAATGTGAGCTTACACGGTTCTAAAGTTCAAATCAAATTAGCCTAAAACACCTACTTGACTCTGAGTCAAATCCCAAATCAATAACAATTTCAAAAAGATCAATGTTTGGTGAAGCAAATCCATAGCAAATCTCAAGAACCCACCAACCTTCATCGATACTATACATCAATGCTTTGATTCAATCAGCTAAAATTCATCATTTTCTTGGTTTGTGTTAAACAAAGAAAACAATCCAAATACGAAGACTTAACTATGTTTTGTATACACGGAACTTGCGGGTATCAAGGATGTCTTTTCCTTCATTATTCATCTGATGTGCAGGTGGTTGCAGGGGTCAGAATATATCTTTTCCAGAATCTTTAAACATGCAGATTCCTCCAATATGTCAGAACATATCTTTTCCAGATAGTCTTAACTCAAACTTTAAGCAGAGGAAGTAGCGAATGAAATATGATCCTGAATCTTACTGTTATTCGCTTCATAGCTTTCACTCACATGTTTTCGTTTCTGTTTACAGATCAAAGGTACATTAACTAGACCCTGCCTGTTGCAATTGTTCATGGATTGACTTCTCAGTTACCGTTCATCGAATGAGTTGAGGTAATCTAAAAAAGTTACTATATCTCCTAAACCAATACCAAAATGATATTGTGTGAGCGTTTCTGCTTCTTTTCATTTGAACCAGATTTCTTTCTCATATAACCAGAAGTTCAAAGATGCAGTTCTCGATTAATAGCCATTTTGATCTCACCTTCTTCATTACTCTTTTCCTCCAGCAGATAAGTAGAGTAACTAGGCGAAGAACAAGAAAAAGAAGTCACCAGCTTATATCGAAGGTAACAAATACCCTTTAGTCTTTAGTTTTGTTTCTTGGTGAATATAGATCGTGTAACATATAGACCGATTTGAATAAAGCCAATATCGAAATTTATCCTTAGCACAAGTCACATGGCCAATCAGATTCTGCCACGTGGCTTGTGCTTCAGCTTTTTATTTTGTTTTTAAAAAAATTGTTTTTAAAAAAAAATTTGTCGACAAAAACAATAAACCTAACTTACTTTTCTAATCGTGGAGTAAAAAAATCTGTAAAATAAACCAACCTCAATCACCATGATCTGCTCACACAATCCCTAAATTTTCTCTATCAACCACCACGATTGAGAACCACGATTCTGCAGCAGTTCATTGCGTTTCTTCACCTATATATCGACCGTGAAGACTGAAAAATTATTTTGGCAAACCCATTTCAATTTCTTCTTCTATCTCTCCTTATCCTTTTCGAGTTCAAGCAGCCACCAATATCAAAATCGCTTCATTTGGATTGATTATTTTTCATACTGGAGGAGAATAATTCGTTGATCGAATGCACAGATAGACAAACTCTAAGTGTTTTTCGCTGCCTCCGTAGTTTGATTAATATTTTTAGGGTTTTTCTAAAAATATATTGGTTTTTCTTTTCGGATTCTCTCGATCGATCCGTTGTGTTTGCGGATGAAGAACTTGGATTTTGAATTTGCTTGAGAATAGCCAATTCTTTGTGAGATTGAGTTAAAATTTAACTGATTGAAGATCATTGAGTTAATCAAATGGACGCATAATCTTGATTTAATCAGTGATTGTTGTGATTGCAGGACAAAGAGGGCATATCACCTGATCAACAGAGGCTGATATTCGCTGGGAAGCAACTAGAAGATGGTCGAACATTAGCTGACTACAACATCCAGAAAGAGTCGACTCTTCACTTGGTCTTGAGGCTTAGGGGTGGGACCATGATCAAGGTGAAGACTCTCACATGCAAAGAGATTGAGATTGATAAACGAGCGTTTGCAGAATCCTTTCCAGGTATGTAAAAGGCTTGACATTTTTATCTTCTTCTTCCTATATAAAGAGAAAAGTAATATGATAATTCGAGCAAGAAACATGATAATATATTGCTTTAAGTCAATGCTCTTGGGCATTTTGGTAGTTAACTGCTTAACTTGCAGCGAAGCAGAAGCCATAGACGAACACCTCCTGTTGTTAGATGAAGCGTATATAAAGGTACACAGGTTTGTTATAATTACGATTGTGTATCTTTTTACATGTAAGCAGCAGAAAATGTCGGGATTCTATTTCTTCTTCGATAAGAGAAAAGGCTTCTTAGTTACTGATCTCCTTCTAAATTTGTTGGAAGCTAATGGACTTGGAAGAAAGCAAGGGTATTCTTTCAAGAGGTCTGCCCAGCATCCATCATGTCAGTTATGAGAATATGGTATTTTACTCTGTTTGCTCTTCTCTTTTAGGAATTTCCTCTATAAATTAGAGTATGAACCAGGTAATAAATCTTCCTGTTGAGTTTTATTTTAGTATGTGCAGTAAATTGTCATCATTGTTAAAATATGACGGAAGGACACAGCAATTGATGAGACAACAAATGATCAAGGTTAGACTCTTTTTTGTTTGTTCTCTCTTCTTGGCATTGTGCATAAACTATAGCTCCTTCCAACCCGTTAAAAACCTCAACTTCATTGTTTGTAGATTTTATTTTCACCCTTTTTACATTGGATGACATTTTTAAGAAAATTTTCAGGCTAAAGCTTGCAGTTATAGAAGATTCCACAATAACGACCCTGTTCGGGAACCTATCGCTGCGATAGCGATCGGAAACTAAAATTATAGTTAACTTATCACTTAAGCATGTGGTAAGTAACGAGACATTGTCGTGAAAGTAGTCGCTGCGGTAGTCGCTGTAGCTCAATATCAGTCGCTGTTTTTTTCGGCGACTCTAAAGACACCGGCAGCAGCTCCGAAACTAACCGCAGCGTCACTTTTTCTATTATTCTAAAAATTTTGTGGTCTTTACTGATGTTAAATTTTAGATCGTTTAAAGCTATCGCAGCGATAGGTTTCCGAACAGGGCCAACCTTTTGGTGCTCGTGAGGATCTATGGGAGTCATGCCAAGAAAGGAGTGCGTACGGCATTGACGTTCATCTAGCTAAAAATAAAACTTCCAATTTGACTTCCTTTTGCCATTTGCTGACCGCCAGTAAAAAATATGTTTATTCTGTTGTGTTAAAGTTCAACTCTTAAGCAAGGTTATGATATGACATATCTTTATGCTTTTAACTGGTACAATATTGGATTGAACTTCTAACCTAGACTCTTCAAATAAAGTGATAGTAGTTGTCATATACTTAATCTGATTTGGGAAACAGATTTATGTTGTGAATAAGAATAAGTTGAAACAGATCCGCGAAGCAGATTCAATTTTGAAGTGGAATAACTACATAATCAGTTACCATCTTCTCTCAAAATAATGATCTCCATTCTTTTAGCTCTGATATAAACCCAGAGCCGTGAAACAGATTTATGTAGAAACAAGACTAAGTCAACAAAATTATGACAGGAAAGAGACTATGTAACCGTAATTCATTAAAGCTACAAGCTAAATCAAGACAAGAAACAGATCGTTTACTGATTCCAAATCGTTACAAATCAGATTGATGAGTCATGTTAGGACGTCTAAGAGAGATGATTACAAGTAGACAAATCCGATTTGGATACGGTACAAAGCAGAAAAGGAGTTTGTGATTTACCATAAGTGGTATGAAAGATGAGTTTGCTTTGATATGGATAAGCTTGAAGTGTGAAGTGTTTGGCCAAGAATAAGATACAATCTCGACCCATTTATGTCGTAGAAAACAAGGAGAAGTTATTTTGTTTTTTTCTGTGTCGGAGAAAACTAGGCATGACTAAAGTTGGCTTTTGACCAGAGCATTTCATCGATAAAGTGATGGTACCATAGAGTTCAGATAATTACAAATCTAAAAATTATCGGGCTTCCTTATATTATACCCAATCATAATGTTGAAGCCAACTTTATTAAACCAGACCTAAAGCCCAAAAACAATAACTTAATGGGGCTTCCAAAACCAATATTCATTTATATCCAATTTATATTTGTTAACATTTTGTTTTAATAAATTACATGTTTAGTTCTCATATTTTGAGAGAGAACAACTAAAAAATGGCTACGAAATATTTCAATGACAATATTCCCCTATTAAAAACGAAATAGCTAATGCGCAACATAACCACCACAAATTTGTTTTTAAAGATCCGAACTAATTAGTCATTTAAAACATTACCAAACTAAATAGAAAATTAGTCATTAACAAAAACAAGACATTGATATTACGAAACGAAATAATAACTAAAATTAAATAATTTTTCTTTTTCACCAATTTTCAAAATTAAAATAATAATATTTTATTAATTCAATCTATATTTAATTTTTTTACTATTTGTACGGATAATAATAATATTACTTAAACTAAAGGATAAAAACAAGAGAAATACCCTCAAATACCACACTTTCATGTTTTTGTGACAAAAATACCACACCAAGGTGAAAATGACAAAAATAACATTTATTTAATGGTTTAAAGATAATTAAACTAATAAATTTGGGTTCAAAAGTCATTAATTAGGGTTTAGATTTTGAGTTTTAGGGTTTAGGTTTAAGGGATTGAGAAGAAACATATGAAAATAAATGTATAATAGTCTTTTTTTCTCTTCAAGAAATGTCATTTTTGTCATTTTCATCTTGGTGTGGTATTTTTGTCACAAAAACATGAAATTGTGGTATTTTTGAGAATTGCCCTAAAAACAAAACTAAAATTATTAATTTTTATTAATTCAATTTATATTTAATTTTTTAACTATTTATACGGATAATAATAATATTACTTAAGAATCCTAATTATAACAGTATAAGCCAATTGTAATAATTTTTTGTTTTTAAGCGTTTTCAAATTTTAAATTATGGTCTATATTGATTTACATAATATTTATATTTTTAACTATTTTTACAAATATTAATATTACTTACAAATTCTAATTCCCGTGCAACGCACGGGCTAAATACTAGTTTTGAATGAGATCACAAAACATTATACCCTTTAGTTTTCATTAATAATTACTTGCCTGAGAATACAAAATTGGGGCTGATTGGTGTTTTCTTTAGAGTATGCTTGTCAAGCAGACCGGAAACGTTTAGCGACAGTGTGGAGAGATGGCGACTATGACAGACGAAGGATCCGATACTAGGACTCTCAACAAAGCTACCACTCTTTTCTCGCCAGTAATCTTTTCATCTCTGACTTGCTTATTGATTTTTCTCATTGGTGATTCTTCTAGATGTTGAATGTTAAGAAATACGATTTGGTATGTGATCGATGTGTAAAAATTTGTAGGCTACGAACAGAATTGTCTCGACTATTGAGTTGAGAAATCCGGTTGGTACCTCAACGAATTGATGAAATTAGTCACTGAGTTTGCGAAATTTGTACCTCCACACTTTCAAATTTTGATTTTCCAAAGAAGGAGCATAAAGCAAGAGGCGAGAAAACACGGATGGCTCCACAAACTGGTATTCTCTTATATCCCTCTTTGTTGTTGAAATACTTGAGATTTCTTAGATAATTAAGACGCTTGCAGATGATGAAGAAGCTGAGACTCTCTTTCTGGCGTATGCTGAATGTGAAGAACGATGCGAGGAAGTAGAATGGACGAGGATTATCTACAGGTCTGCTCTTGATCATGTTCCTGTAGGAAGAGCTGATAATTTGTACGCTAAATCTGTGGCGTTTGAGAAACAGTATGGGGTAAGGAGGGGATTGAGGACGTGATATTATGTGTTTTTAACGTATTTTGATTCGTTTTTAGTATTCGGTTTGAGTTTTGATTTGCATCTTTCGTTAGTTTTTCGAGTCTTTTCTATTGTTTTGAGTCTTTTTACAGATTTCATGGAGTTCCGAAGGAGTTTGGCGTTTACGGACATGTTCGAGTCAAGTTAAAACGGAAAAACGAGAAAAGGACCAAACACAAGAGAGCCAAGCAAAGGAACGACCGTTCCTTTCCATGGAACGACCATGGAGAACGATCGTTCCCTCCAAGGAACGGTCGTTCCCTCACTCACCAACCCTGCCGACAACAATGGGAGAACGACCGTTCTCTCCCATGTGGTCGTTCCCTCACTCACCAACTTTGCCGACAAAAACACACGGAACGACCATTCTATCCTGCGGAACGATCGTTCCCCGACACCACATCTCACCTACTACGGATCGACCAAGGGGAACGATCGTTCCCCACCTAGAACGACCGTTCCCCGTCTCACCTACTCCCCTTCACCTTGGCCTATAAATAGAAACCACTCTTGATGTTCACAAACACACCATCTTCTTCCTCCTCTCTTCTCTAGCTTATAAACATTGCTTCTAGTTTCTTTTAAGCTTTTAAGTTTAAGTTTTTATTAAGTTCTTATTAGTTTGTTTTAAGTTTTAAACATTTATGCTTTAATCAAGTTCTATTAAGTTCACTTTCAGTCTTTACTTTCAGTTCTTACTTTCAGTTCTTACTTTCAGTTCTTATATATTTATGCTTTACTTAAGTTCTTACTTTCTGTTCTTACTTTCAGTTATTTATATTTATGCTTTACTTAAGTTCTTATTAAGTTATTTTCAGCTTTCATTATCTATTCAAGCTTTTATTATGAACTCTATAATCTCTTTGTTTTCTTCTTTAATTATGTCTGAGTAGATCTCTTAGTTAGGTTGAGGTTTGTCAAGGGAATTCATGAGCTTTAGGGTTAAACACAAATAGGCTATTCAAATCGATGTCTTCACCTTTGTTGTTCTTAATGCTTAGATCGAGTTGATCACTTGATTTTATGATATTAGGTTAAATTTCGACAACGACAGTTGCTAGGTTGCTAGAATAAACATTGGTGAGCAATTTAACCATTACCTACGACAGTAGATGTAGTGAGAATTGTGAACGTATCGAACCTATCCTTAATGCTTGTTTACGATTTCTAATACCAACGACAGTTAGGATTTCTAGGTCGATAGACAAAGTTATTGATACCACGACAGTGGATTGATATTATCTTTATGTTTGAGTTCTAGACTTGTCCTTAAACACTGCCTGAATAGTTGTTTAATTCGTTGCTCTGAATCTCCTGCGATATTCCTTGACCTAACGCTTGTTAAAATTATCTTTACAACCGATTTCGCTTTCATTACTAGTTATTAAAAAAACCAAAAACATATTTGAATTGTCTTAGCTTTTAATTTAGCTCAATATATCAAAGTGTGAAAACTGGTCTTCGTGGGATCGACCCCTAAATACTACTTCGTATGCTGTGCACTTGCAGTAGGAATTAAAAGGGTTAAAACTCGTGTATCAAGTTTTTGGCGCCGTTGCCGGGGACCAAATTTTCACTTTTGGTTTACGGTTGAATTATTAGACTAAGTACTTTACTGAACTCGTTTTCTTTTCTTCTTTGTTTCAGGTGCATGTCCACAAGGAGCACAAGGAGCACAAGGAGCAAAAACAACGAGGACCTTCTTTGCTTGACAAACGACGAGCTAGCAAGGAGAGAACGAGAACTCAGAAAACGCAACACACCCGTTAAAGAAGCAGAAACAACTGACACCGCCAACTCAGAGATGGGCGGACAAATAGACATCGCAGCTCAGCTGCAACAACTTCAGGCAGCCATGGAGCAGCTTCGTTTGCAACAAGAGAGGCAAATCGTTGCACAACCTGCTTTCGGGGACAAAGATGCGGCTCACACATACTACCAAGATCGATCTGCGATCGTTACCCCGACCATCCAGAGGCAAGATTACGAGATCAAGTCTCAAATGATCGCCCTCGTGAAGCAACACCTGTTCAATGGTCTGCCTGCTGAGATTCCGATGGATCACATCGAGAACTTTGAAGAGATCTGTAGCACAACCAGCTCCAATGGTGTGCCCCCAGATTTTTTGAAGTGCAAGCTTTTCCATTCTCTCTTGCGGGAAAAGCATCACAGTGGTTAAAATCTTTACCACCACGCTCTCTACCGACTTGGGCTGATGCAAGATCAGCCTTCTTGGATAAGTTCTACACGAAATCCAAGACCACAGCCTTAAGGAACAAGATCTCCTCATTCGAACAACAGTCCGGCGAATCCTTCAATGAAGCATGGGAGCGGTATAAGGAGTACAAGCGCGAATGCCCTCACCATGGGTTTAGTGATGAGCAGCTGCTCAGCACCTTCTATGACGGAGTAGAATGGGACTACCGCAACGCTTTGAATGCCGCGAGTAATGGAGACTTCTACACTAAGTCAAAGGAAGGAGCTCTGGAGCTGATCGAGAACCTAGCCGCAAGTTCCAGCAACAAAAGCCCGGAGTACGACAGGAGGAAGGTCAACAGTGTGGACTCCAAGAAGATTGATGAGCTCATAGCCTTGGTTAATCTTTTGCTAAAAAGGACCAGAAGTCAGTCCACTTTGTGGACGAGAATGGGGGAGCACCTATCGCTCAACCTATGAGGAAGAAACCGGGAATGATCAGATGGAAGTGAATTATATGACGGGACAAGGTTTCGGACAGAACCGCGGTTTTAACAACCAAGGCTTCAACACTCATCCGAACCTGTCCTATAGGAGCACCAATGTGGAGAATCCGCAGGATCAGGCTTATCCTAAGCAAGGAAATCAGCCACATATGGGTTTTCAGAAGAACTACTCCAACAACTACCAGAACCGGCCATTCATTCCTAATCAGAATCGTTTCCAAGGAGGGAATCAGCCAAGGCAGCCTTTCACAAACTCACAGCCCCAGGCTTTCACAAATCCGCAACCTTCATCTTCAGCAACCGGCTCCCAAGACGAGCTGAAGAACATGATGCAGCAGTTGATGGCGAGTCAACAAAAGGCGGCAGAAAAAGTTGACACTATGTATACTGATCTTAATGGGAAGTATGAGGCTGTATGGACCCACATGAAGCAACTGGATGTTCAGATTGCACAAACCGCCGAGTCTGTAAAAAGGACACCAGGGACTCTGCCTGGAAAAGCTGAAGCACCTAGGAAGGAGTTTGTCAACGCCATCGAGCTAAGGAGCGGGAAAACATTGAATTCAGAAACAACTTCCGAATCGGCGAAAGAAAAAGAAGCGCCAACCGAGCACCCTGGTCCGTCAACCGAGAACATACTCAGCCGAGAAACTCCAACAACTTCGGCCAGCAATCCGGAAGCAAGGGTGTACAAACCCAAAGTCCCGTACCCTGTACCACCCAAGAAGTCTCGCAAGGATTTAGAAGATGCTAAATGCAGAGAGATGCTCAGAGACCTAACCGTGAAGCTACCTCTCACGGATGCCGTTCAGATGATACCTGCGCTCAAACGGTATATGAAAACTCTAGTCTCCGGAAAAGTAGCTGAGGAGGAAAACGTGATGGTAGTCTCCAAGGAGTGCAGTGCTGTTCTGCAGAATAAAGTCCTTAAGAAGAGAAGTGATCCTGGCAGATTCGTTTTATCAGTCAAGATCGGCCCCATGACATTCGCATGCTCTCTGTGCGATCTCGGTTCCAGTGTCAACCTTATGCCATACTCTGTGGCAAAACGGTTAGGGTTCACCAATTTCAAACCCACACGCATCTCACTGGTCTTCGCAGACAGATCAACAAAGCTTCCGGTGGGTATGTTAGAGGATCTTCATGTGCGAATTGGAGACACACTCATCCCAGCTGATTTCGTGGTTCTAGAGCTTGAAGAAGAACCGAAGGACACTCTGATTCTCGGCCGACCATTCTTATGCACAGCTGGTGCAATAATCGATGTACAGAATGGAGTGATTGACCTTCACCTTGGCGACATGGTAATGTCATTCGAGATGGATAAATTGTTAAAGAAACCGATGATGGATGGACAGACCTTCACTGTGGAGGGCTTGGATGATGTATATGATGAGGCAGCTGAAGAGCTTCTGTGCCCGGATCCTCTTGAAACCGCTCTAACTCTAGCTGAAAGAGAGCATGGTTTCCTGAGCGAGGATGCCGACAGCCTTGCCAATATGCTAGACTCCAGCCAAAGAATGGAGCAGATGGTAGCGTACACGAGCCTAGATGATGAGGAGAACTCGGCAGAAACAACACGAGCACCTGCTCGGCCACTTGACCCGATAGACGACCCTTGGAGTGAATTGAAAGCACCCAAACTGGAGCTCAAAACTCTTCCAGCCGGGCTCAGGTACGCATTCCTTGGAACAAACTCTACTTACCCGGTAATTGTGAACGCTGATTTGAATAATGTGGAAGTAGCTTTACTTTTATGCGAGCTTAGGAAGTATAGAAAGGCTATAGGGTATTCACTTGATGATATTACTGGCATCTCCCCTGATCTTTGCATGCATAGGATACATCTAGAAAATGAATCGAGGAGTTCTATAGAACATCAAAGGAGGTTGAATCCAAATCTGAAAGATGTTGTTAAAAAGGAAATAATGAAACTTCTAGAAGCCGGTGTAATTTATGCTATTTCTGATAGTACTTGGGTTAGTCCAGTTCATGTAGTTCCTAAGAAAGGTGGAATCACTGTGATAAAAAATGATAGGAATGAACTGATACCGACTAGGATCATAACCGGCCATAGAATGTGCATAGATTATCGCAAACTAAATGCTGCAACTCGCAAGGATCACTTCCCTTTGCCCTTCATTGATCAGATGCTTGAAAGACTTGCAAACCATCCATACTACTGTTTTTTAGATGGTTATTCAGGTTTCTTCCAGATCCCCATCCATCCGGACGACCAGGAGATGACAACATTCACGTGTCCTTATGGCACATTCGCTTACCGACGCATGCCATTCGGATTGTGCAATGCTCCGGCAACTTTCCAGCGATGCGTGATGTCCATTTTTTCCGACTTGATCGAAGACATAATGGAGGTGTTCATGGATGACTTCTCGGTGTATGGAGACTCTTTCTCTCACTGTTTATCCAATCTATGCAGGGTACTTCAGCGATGTGAGGAAAAACACCTAGTTCTAAATTGGGAGAAGTGTCACTTCATGGTCCGGAATGGGATTGTACTTGGGCATCGCATATCAGAAGATGGCATCGAAGTGGATAAAGCTAAGATCGAGGTTATGATGAACCTACAACCACCTACTTCTGTCAAAGGGATCTGCAGTTTTCTGGGGCATGCAGGCTTCTATCGCAGATTCATCAAGGATTTTTCAAAGATAGCTAGACCCCTCACGAGGCTGTTGTGCAAAGAGGAGAAGTTCGATTTTGATAGCAACTGTCTTGAGGCTTTTCATACGATCAAAGGAGCATTGGTCAGCGCACCCATTGTGCAGCCACCAGATTGGAGCCTACCTTTCGAGGTCATGACAGATGCTAGCGACTATGCTGTTGGTGCAGTCCTCGGCCAAAGGAAAGACAAGAAGCTCCACGTTATCTACTACGCCAGTCGCACGTTGGATGATGCTCAGTGCAAATATGCTACGACAGAAAAGGAACTTCTGGCCGTCGTTTTCGCCTTTGAGAAATTTCGGTCCTATCTCGTTGGATCAAAGGTCATAGTTCATACCGATCATGCAGCACTCAAATATCTGCTAACCAAGAAAGACGCTAAGCCGCGGTTACTTAGGTGGATTCTCCTACTTCAAGAATTCGACCTGGAGATCAAAGATAAGAAGGGAATAGATAATGGAGCTGCCGACCATTTATCTAGGATGAGGATTGATGAAAAACTCCCACTCAATGACAGCCTCCCTGAAGAACAGGTTTACGCGATCGGAGTACTACAAATCGAGGAAGCACATGCTCCCACCCAGCGAGCACCTGCTCAGTCCGAATTCTGCAACCAAACCGAAAGCAGCCAACATCCTCAGATTCCTTGGTTTGGTGAGATTGCAAATTACCTAGCTGCTGATCTAGAACCTCACGGTTTTGTGGGCAACAAAAGGAAGAAATTCCTAAAAGATATCCGCCATTACTTCTGGGATGAGCCGTACCTGTACAAACATTGCCCAGATGGAGTGTTCAGACGTTGCATGGCTGATGAGGAGATACCGGAGATTCTGTTTCACTGTCATGGTTCTTCCTGTGCCGGACACTTTGCTACTTTCAAGACAGTCTCCAAGGTTCTGCAAGCTGGATATTGGTGGCCGACAATGTTTAAAGACGCTCAGCGCTTTATCTCTAGATGCGATTCATGCCAGCGACAGGGCAACATCAGCAAGCGCAATGAGATGCCACAGAACTTCATTCTCGAAGTGGAGGTCTTTGACGTATGGGGGATTGATTTTATGGGACCATTCCCATCTTCCTTCGGGAATGAGTACATACTCGTGGCTGTTGACTACGTGTCTGACTACGTGTCTAAATGGGTTGAGGCATTGGCGAGTCCCACGAACGATGCAAAGGTGGTGATCAAGATGTTCAAATCTATCATTTTCCCGAGGTTTGGTGTTCCGCGCGTTGTCATCAGCGATGGAGGTTCTCACTTCATCAACAAGATTTTCGAGAATATATTGCGCAAGAATGGTGTAAAACACAAGGTCGCAACGCCTTACCATCCGCAAACGAGTGGGCAAGTTGAGATATCTAACCGGGAAATCAAGAGCATTCTTCAGAAAACTGTGAGTACAACTCGGAAGGACTGGTCTTCCAAGCTAGACGACGCTCTATGGGCTTACAGGACCGCCTACAAAACGCCTCTCGGGACCACTCCTTTCCACCTTGTCTACGGCAAAGCCTGTCACCTCCCCATTGAGCTCGAATTCAAAGCCGCTTGGGCTGTCAAGCTGCTCAACTATGACCTTAATCCGGCTTCAGAAAGGCGGATGATGCAGCTACACGAGCTCCAGGAGATTAGGCATCTCGCTTACGAGAACTCAAAGATTTACAAGGAGCGAACCAAGGCATACCACGACAAGCGCATACTGGCTCGCAACTTCGCTCCCAACGACCAAGTTCTACTCTTCAACTCTCGGCTGAAGCTGTTTCCCGGGAAGTTACGATCAAGATGGTCTGGGCCTTTTGCAATCAAGGAAGTCCGATCTTATGGAGCTGTGGTTTTGCTGGATGAAAAGGGGAGAGAATTCGTTGTCAATGGTCAGCGTTTGAAGCCATACCTCGCTGATTCAACCATCACACAAGGGGAATCTTTTCCTTTAAGCGAGCCTCCTCAAGCATAATTAACTCTCCACGTCAAGCTTAGCGACGTAAAACAAGCGCTTTCGTGGGAGGCAACCCACCAGGTAACATGTAAATATCGTGAATTTTTTTTACGTTCTTGTTCTATTTACGTTTCTTGTTTTTGTTTGGGATTTATTTCAGGTTTTTACTCAACGGATGAAGGATAGAGAGCAACACCGATAGCTCCACCAGCGACCACTGAGCTTGTGGTTATTTCTATCCCTTGTTATATCCATTTTTTTTATTTTACGACATTTTTATTTTTATCAGTTTGCGGGTTTCTCTTTCAGTTTTGTTTAAACCGGGACGGTTAAAAACGAGTCTGGGGGAGGGATTCATTTGTGTACTAACGTTGTGTTTTATGGATTTTTTATTTCTTATGTTTTATTTTGGTTTTATTTAAGTGTGTTTATATTTCCAAAAACAAAACAAAAATAAAAAAATTTTATCGAGTCAAAAATATTGTGAACTTGTTAAACTTTTTGGAATTGCAACATGTTCGATGTCATTGCCTTAGGACTGTTTAGCATTGTTTGAGGATAGTTTGGAAACGCAGAAAAATCCATAACTTGATCATTTAGTGAATTTCTCAAATCATCTGAACTTAATCGAATTATTTGAACTTAATATGGACTTAATTTATCTCACTTAGGGGGTTGATAATCATGTATTGGATTTTACATTTGGAATTTTCTTTGCATCATTTTTACCAATCTTTGCTAATTCCAAATGGCTAGACTTATCCTTAGTCTAGTACCACACCCTTACCATTTCCATGTTGAAACCCACTTATTTTCGTTTACTGTCATTGCATTCATGTGCAAAAACTATGGAGTATACGGACCGACACAACTTTTCTTTAGGACTGTGTCTAGAATAGGTGGTCTCTTTCTGATTAAACTCATGGGATGTGTCTAGAAAAGTAATCTCTTTTTGAATATATTCATCGAAAATTTTCGTTTCAAAAGAGGATGAACTTTAAATGGGTAGAAGTTTACATTCAAGAAATAAGCTTACATCGTTGAAATTCTTTTGATGCAGATCTTAAAGACTAACCGGTTCCATTCTTCGATATAAAAAAAAAAAAAAAAAAAAAAAAGAAAAGAAAGAAAAAACAGAAGGAACCGGGAAAGTCAAGTAATATCTTTAAATTTCATAAAACGTTAAAAGAAATCATGTTCTTGTTTGTGACTTTGTTAAATAAGGGTAGAAGGATTAGAGTTAAGGAGAGTTGTGTACCTCCTAATTGGTTCGTGTCTCACTGTGATTTTGCATAATGATTTGCATCCGTTTATACTGATAAAAGAAACCGAAACACTTGAGCCACCAAATACCAACCTTGATACCTAGACCATAACATGTTAGATATTCCCTTTGTGAGAGTACACGCATTTGATAATAAATGTTAAATATTGAGTTCCGCTTGATCATGAGATTTCATTTATTTACTACGGTTATGGAGAAGTACAATGAAGTACGGTTTGATCTGAACTTTGCGAATGCGGTTTACGGGCAATTGATTTAGAGTATGGTCCTATAAGTTTTACGATTTTCACATGTTTTTCAAACCTCTCCTCTTTGTGAAATATCTGGTTTTGCTTGGGGACAAGCAAAGGTTTTAGTTGGGGAGAGTTGATATTATGTGTTTTTAACGTATTTTGATTCGTTTTTAGTATTCGGTTTGAGTTTTGATTTGCATCTTTCGTTAGTTTTTCGAGTCTTTTCTATTGTTTTGAGTCTTTTTACAGATTTCATGGAGTTCCGAAGGAGTTTGGCGTTTACGGACATGTTCGAGTCAAGTTAAAACAGAAAAACGAGAAAAGGACCAAACACAAGAGAGCCAAGCAAAGGAACGACCGTTCCTTTCCATGGAACGACCATGGAGAACGATCGTTCCCTCCAAGGAACGGTCGTTCCCTCACTCACCAACCCTGCCGACAACAATGGGAGAACGACCGTTCTCTCCCATGTGGTCGTTCCCTCACTCACCAACTTTGCCGACAAAAACACACGGAACGACCGTTCTATCCTGCGGAACGATCGTTCCCCGACACCACATCTCACCTACTACGGATCGACCAAGGGGAACGATCGTTCCCCACCTAGAACGACCGTTCCCCGTCTCACCTACTCCCCTTCACCTTGGCCTATAAATAGAAACCACTCTTGATGTTCACAAACACACCATCTTCTTCCTCCTCTCTTCTCTAGCTTATAAACATTGCTTCTAGTTTCTTTTAAGCTTTTAAGTTTAAGTTTTTATTAAGTTCTTATTAGTTTGTTTTAAGTTTTAAACATTTATGCTTTAATCAAGTTCTATTAAGTTCACTTTCAGTCTTTACTTTCAGTTCTTACTTTCAGTTCTTACTTTCAGTTCTTATATATTTATGCTTTACTTAAGTTCTTATTAAGTTATTTTCAGCTTTCATTATCTATTCAAGCTTTTATTATGAACTCTATAATCTCTTTGTTTTCTTCTTTAATTATGTCTGAGTAGATCTCTTAGTTAGGTTGAGGTTTGTCAAGGGAATTCATGAGCTTTAGGGTTAAACACAAATAGGCTATTCAAATCGATGTCTTCACCTTTGTTGTTCTTAATGCTTAGATCGAGTTGATCACTTGATTTTATGATATTAGGTTAAATTTCGACAACGACAGTTGCTAGGTTGCTAGAATAAACATTGGTGAGCAATTTAACCATTACCTACGACAGTAGATGTAGTGAGAATTGTGAACGTATCGAACCTATCCTTAATGCTTGTTTACGATTTCTAATACCAACGACAGTTAGGATTTCTAGGTCGATAGACAAAGTTATTGATACCACGACAGTGGATTGATATTATCTTTATGTTTGAGTTCTAGACTTGTCCTTAAACACTGCCTGAATAGTTGTTTAATTCGTTGCTCTGAATCTCCTGCGATATTCCTTGACCTAACGCTTGTTAAAATTATCTTTACAACCGATTTCGCTTTCATTACTAGTTATTAAAAAAACCAAAAACATATTTGAATTGTCTTAGCTTTTAATTTAGCTCAATATATCAAAGTGTGAAAACTGGTCTTCGTGGGATCGACCCCTAAATACTACTTCGTATGCTGTGCACTTGCAGTAGGAATTAAAAGGGTTAAAACTCGTGTATCAAGTTTTTGGCGCCGTTGCCGGGGACCAAATTTTCACTTTTGGTTTACGGTTGAATTATTAGACTAAGTACTTTACTGAACTCGTTTTCTTTTCTTCTTTGTTTCAGGTGCATGTCCACAAGGAGCACAAGGAGCACAAGGAGCAAAAACAACGAGGACCTTCTTTGCTTGACAAACGACGAGCTAGCAAGGAGAGAACGAGAACTCAGAAAACGCAACACACCCGTTAAAGAAGCAGAAAACAAACACCGCCAACTCAGAGATGGGCGGACAAATAGACATCGCAGCTCAGCTGCAACAACTTCAGGCAGCCATGGAGCAGCTTCGTTTGCAACAAGAGAGGCAAATCGTTGCACAACCTGCTTTCGGGGACAAAGATGCGGCTCACACATACTACCAAGATCGATCTGCGATCGTTACCCCGACCATCCAGAGGCAAGATTACGAGATCAAGTCTCAAATGATCGCCCTCGTGAAGCAACACCTGTTCAATGGTCTGCCTGCTGAGATTCCGATGGATCACATCGAGAACTTTGAAGAGATCTGTAGCACAACCAGCTCCAATGGTGTGCCCCCAGATTTTTTGAAGTGCAAGCTTTTCCATTTCTCTCTTGCGGGAAAAGCATCACAGTGGTTAAAATCTTTACCACCACGCTCTCTACCGACTTGGGCTGATGCAAGATCAGCCTTCTTGGATAAGTTCTACACGAAATCCAAGACCACAGCCTTAAGGAACAAGATCTCCTCATTCGAACAACAGTCCGGCGAATCCTTCAATGAAGCATGGGAGCGGTATAAGGAGTACAAGCGCGAATGCCCTCACCATGGGTTTAGTGATGAGCAGCTGCTCAGCACCTTCTATGACGGAGTAGAATGGGACTACCGCAACGCTTTGAATGCCGCGAGTAATGGAGACTTCTACACTAAGTCAAAGGAAGGAGCTCTGGAGCTGATCGAGAACCTAGCCGCAAGTTCCAGCAACAAAAGCCCGGAGTACGACAGGAGGAAGGTCAACAGTGTGGACTCCAAGAAGATTGATGAGCTCATAGCCTTGGTTAATCTTTTGCTTAAAAAGGACCAGAAGTCAGTCCACTTTGTGGACGAGAATGGGGGAGCACCTATCGCTCAAACCTATGAGGAAGAAACCGGGAATGATCAGATGGAAGTGAATTATATGACGGGACAAGGTTTCGGACAGAACCGCGGTTTTAACAACCAAGGCTTCAACACTCATCCGAACCTGTCCTATAGGAGCACCAATGTGGAGAATCCGCAGGATCAGGCTTATCCTAAGCAAGGAAATCAGCCACATATGGGTTTTCAGAAGAACTACTCCAACAACTACCAGAACCGGCCATTCATTCCTAATCAGAATCGTTTCCAAGGAGGGAATCAGCCAAGGCAGCCTTTCACAAACTCACAGCCCCAGGCTTTCACAAATCCGCAACCTTCATCTTCAGCAACCGGCTCCCAAGACGAGCTGAAGAACATGATGCAGCAGTTGATGGCGAGTCAACAAAAGGCGGCAGAAAAAGTTGACACTATGTATACTGATCTTAATGGGAAGTATGAGGCTGTATGGACCCACATGAAGCAACTGGATGTTCAGATTGCACAAACCGCCGAGTCTGTAAAAAGGACACCAGGGACTCTGCCTGGAAAAGCTGAAGCACCTAGGAAGGAGTTTGTCAACGCCATCGAGCTAAGGAGCGGGAAAACATTGAATTCAGAAACAACTTCCGAATCGGCGAAAGAAAAAGAAGCGCCAACCGAGCACCTGGTCCGTCAACCGAGAACATACTCAGCCGAGAAACTCCAACAACTTCGGCCAGCAATCCGGAAGCAAGGGTGTACAAACCCAAAGTCCCGTACCCTGTACCACCCAAGAAGTCTCGCAAGGATTTAGAAGATGCTAAATGCAGAGAGATGCTCAGAGACCTAACCGTGAAGCTACCTCTCACGGATGCCGTTCAGATGATACCTGCGCTCAAACGGTATATGAAAACTCTAGTCTCCGGAAAAGTAGCTGAGGAGGAAAACGTGATGGTAGTCTCCAAGGAGTGCAGTGCTGTTCTGCAGAATAAAGTCCTTAAGAAGAGAAGTGATCCTGGCAGATTCGTTTTATCAGTCAAGATCGGCCCCATGACATTCGCATGCTCTCTGTGCGATCTCGGTTCCAGTGTCAACCTTATGCCATACTCTGTGGCAAAACGGTTAGGGTTCACCAATTTCAAACCCACACGCATCTCACTGGTCTTCGCAGACAGATCAACAAAGCTTCGGTGGGTATGTTAGAGGATCTTCATGTGCGAATTGGAGACACACTCATCCCAGCTGATTTCGTGGTTCTAGAGCTTGAAGAAGAACCGAAGGACACTCTGATTCTCGGCCGACCATTCTTATGCACAGCTGGTGCAATAATCGATGTACAGAATGGAGTGATTGACCTTCACCTTGGCGACATGGTAATGTCATTCGAGATGGATAAATTGTTAAAGAAACCGATGATGGATGGACAGACCTTCACTGTGGAGGCTTGGATGATGTATATGATGAGGCAGCTGAAGAGCTTCTGTGTCCGGATCCTCTTGAAACCGCTCTAACTCTAGCTGAAAGAGAGCATGGTTTCCTGAGCGAGGATGCCGACAGCCTTGCCAATATGCTAGACTCCAGCCAAAGAATGGAGCAGATGGTAGCGTACACGAGCCTAGATGATGAGGAGAACTCGCAGCAGAAACAACACGAGCACCTGCTCGGCCACTTGACCCGATAGACGACCCTTGGAGTGAATTGAAAGCACCCAAACTGGAGCTCAAAACTCTTCCAGCCGGGCTCAGGTACGCATTCCTTGGAACAAACTCTACTTACCCGGTAATTGTGAACGCTGATTTGAATAATGTGGAAGTAGCTTTACTTTTATGCGAGCTTAGGAAGTATAGAAAGGCTATAGGGTATTCACTTGATGATATTACTGGCATCTCCCCTGATCTTTGCATGCATAGGATACATCTAGAAAATGAATCGAGGAGTTCTATAGAACATCAAAGGAGGTTGAATCCAAATCTGAAAGATGTTGTTAAAAAGGAAATAATGAAACTTCTAGAAGCCGGTGTAATTTATGCTATTTCTGATAGTACTGGGTTAGTCCAGTTCATGTAGTTCCTAAGAAAGTGGAATCACTGTGATAAAAAATGATAGGAATGAACTGATACCGACTAGGATCATAACCGGCCATAGAATGTGCATAGATTATCGCAAACTAAATGCTGCAACTCGCAAGGATCACTTCCCTTTGCCCTTCATTGATCAGATGCTTGAAAGACTTGCAAACCATCCATACTACTGTTTTTTAGATGGTTATTCAGGTTCTTCCAGATCCCCATCCATCCGGACGACCAGGAGATGACAACATTCACGTGTCCTTATGGCACATTCGCTTACCGACGCATGCCATTCGGATTGTGCAATGCTCCGGCAACTTTCCAGCGATGCGTGATGTCCATTTTTTCCGACTTGATCGAAGACATAATGGAGGTGTTCATGGATGACTTCTCGGTGTATGGAGACTCTTTCTCTCACTGTTTATCCAATCTATGCAGGGTACTTCAGCGATGTGAGGAAAAACACCTAGTTCTAAATTGGGAGAAGTGTCACTTCATGGTCCGGAATGGGATTGTACTTGGGCATCGCATATCAGAAGATGGCATCGAAGTGGATAAAGCTAAGATCGAGGTTATGATGAACCTACAACCACCTACTTCTGTCAAGGGATCTGCAGTTTTCTGGGGCATGCAGGCTTCTATCGCAGATTCATCAAGGATTTTTCAAAGATAGCTAGACCCCTCACGAGGCTGTTGTGCAAAGAGGAGAAGTTCGATTTTGATAGCAACTGTCTTGAGGCTTTTCATACGATCAAAGGAGCATTGGTCAGCGCACCCATTGTGCAGCCACCAGATTGGAGCCTACCTTTCGAGGTCATGACAGATGCTAGCGACTATGCTGTTGGTGCAGTCCCGGCCAAGAGGAAAGACAAGAAGCTCCACGTTATCTACTACGCCAGTCGCACGTTGGATGATGCTCAGTGCAAATATGCTACGACAGAAAAGGAACTTCTGGCCGTCGTTTTCGCCTTTGAGAAATTTCGGTCCTATCTCGTTGGATCAAAGGTCATAGTTCATACGATCATGCAGCACTCAAATATCTGCTAACCAAGAAAGACGCTAAGCCGCGGTTACTTAGGTGGATTCTCCTACTTCAAGAATTCGACCTGGAGATCAAAGATAAGAAGGGAATAGATAATGGAGCTGCCGACCATTTATCTAGGATGAGGATTGATGAAAAACTCCCACTCAATGACAGCCTCCCTGAAGAACAGGTTTACGCGATCGGAGTACTACAAATCGAGGAAGCACATGCTCCCACCCAGCGAGCACCTGCTCAGTCCGAATTCTGCAACCAAACCGAAAGCAGCCAACATCCTCAGATTCCTTGGTTTGGTGAGATTGCAAATTACCTAGCTGCTGATCTAGAACCTCACGGTTTTGTGGGCAACAAAAGGAAGAAATTCCTAAAAGATATCCGCCATTACTTCTGGGATGAGCCGTACCTGTACAAACATTGCCCAGATGGAGTGTCAGACGTTGCATGGCTGATGAGGAGATACCGGAGATTCTGTTTCACTGTCATGGTTCTTCCTGTGCCGGACACTTTGCTACTTTCAAGACAGTCTCCAAGGTTCTGCAAGCTGGATATTGGTGGCCGACAATGTTTAAAGACGCTCAGCGCTTTATCTCTAGATGCGATTCATGCCAGCGACAGGGCAACATCAGCAAGCGCAATGAGATGCCACAGAACTTCATTCTCGAAGTGGAGGTCTTTGACGTATGGGGGATTGATTTTATGGGACCATTCCCATCTTCCTTCGGGAATGAGTACATACTCGTGGCTGTTGACTACGTGTCTGACTACGTGTCTAAATGGTTGAGGCATTGGCGAGTCCCACGAACGATGCAAAGGTGGTGATCAAGATGTTCAAATCTATCATTTTCCCGAGGTTTGGTGTTCGCGCGTGTCATCAGCGATGGAGGTTCTCACTTCATCAACAAGATTTTCGAGAAATATTGCGCAAGAATGGTGTAAAACACAAGGTCGCAACGCCTTACCATCCGCAAACGAGTGGGCAAGTTGAGATATCTAACCGGGAAATCAAGAGCATCTTCAGAAAACTGTGAGTACAACTCGGAAGGACTGGTCTTCCAAGCTAGACGACGCTCTATGGGCTTACAGGACCGCCTACAAAACGCCTCTCGGGACCACTCCTTTCCACCTTGTCTACGGCAAAGCCTGTCACCTCCCCATTGAGCTCGAATTCAAAGCCGCTTGGGCTGTCAAGCTGCTCAACTATGACCTTAATCCGGCTTCAGAAAGGCGGATGATGCAGCTACACGAGCTCCAGGAGATTAGGCATCTCGCTTACGAGAACTCAAAGATTTACAAGGAGCGAACCAAGGCATACCACGACAAGCGCATACTGGCTCGCAACTTCGCTCCCAACGACCAAGTTCTACTCTTCAACTCTCGGCTGAAGCTGTTTCCCGGGAAGTTACGATCAAGATGGTCTGGGCCTTTTGCAATCAAGGAAGTCCGATCTTATGGAGCTGTGGTTTTGCTGGATGAAAAGGGGAGAGAATTCGTTGTCAATGGTCAGCGTTTGAAGCCATACCTCGCTGATTCAACCATCACACAAGGGGAATCTTTTCCTTTAAGCGAGCCTCCTCAAGCATAATTAACTCTCCACGTCAAGCTTAGCGACGTAAAACAAGCGCTTTCGTGGGAGGCAACCCACCAGGTAACATGTAAATATCGTGAATTTTTTTACGTTCTTGTTCTATTTACGTTTCTTGTTTTTGTTTGGGATTTATTTCAGGTTTTTACTCAACGGATGAAGGATAGAGAGCAACACCGATAGCTCCACCAGCGACCACTGAGCTTGTGGTTATTTCTATCCCTTGTTATATCCATTTTTTTATTTTACGACATTTTTTTTTTATCAGTTTGCGGGTTTCTCTTTCAGTTTTGTTTAAACGGGACGGTTAAAAACGAGTCTGGGGGAGGGATTCATTTGTGTACTAACGTTGTGTTTTATGGATTTTTTATTTCTTATGTTTTATTTTGGTTTTATTTAAGTGTGTTTATATTTCCAAAAACAAAACAAAAATAAAAAAATTTTATCGAGTCAAAAATTTGTGAACTTGTTAAACTTTTTGGAATTGCAACATGTTCGATGTCATTGCCTTAGGACTGTTTAGCATTGTTTGAGGATAGTTTGGAAACGCAGAAAAATCCATAACTTGATCATTTAGTGAATTTCTCAAATCATCTGAACTTAATCGAATTATTTGAACTTAATATGGACTTAATATTCTCACTTAGGGGGTTGATAATCATGTATTGGATTTTACATTTGGAATTTTCTTTGCATCATTTTTACCAATCTTTGCTAATTCCAAATGGCTAGACTTATCCTTAGTCTAGTACCACACCCTTACCATTTCCATGTTGAAACCCACTTATTTTCGTTTACTGTCATTGCATTCATGTGCAAAAACTATGGAGTATACGGACCGACACAACTTTTCTTTAGGACTGTGTCTAGAATAGGTGGTCTCTTTCTGATTAAACTCATGGGATGTGTCTAGAAAAGTAATCTCTTTTTGAATATATTCATCGAAAATTTTCGTTTCAAAAGAGGATGAACTTTAAATGGGTAGAAGTTTACATTCAAGAAATAAGCTTACATCGTTGAAATTCTTTTGATGCAGATCTTAAAGACTAACCGGTTCCATTCTTCGATATAAAAAAAAAAAAAAAAAAAAAGAAAAGAAAGAAAGAAAACAGAAGGAACCGGGAAAGTCAAAGTAATATCTTTAAATTTCATAAAACGTTAAAAGAAATCATGTTCTTGTTTGTGACTTTGTTAAATAAGGGTAGAAGGATTAGAGTTAAGGAGAGTTGTGTACCTCCTAATTGGTTCGTGTCTCACTGTGATTTTGCATAATGATTTGCATCCGTTTATACTGATAAAAGAAACCGAAACACTTGAGCCACCAAATACCAACCTTGATACCTAGACCATAACATGTTAGATATTCCCTTTGTGAGAGTACACGCATTTGATAATAAATGTTAAATATTGAGTTCCGCTTGATCATGAGATTTCATTTATTTACTACGGTTATGGAGAAGTACAATGAAGTACGGTTTGATCTGAACTTTGCGAATGCGGTTTACGGGCAATTGATTTAGAGTATGGTCCTATAAGTTTTACGATTTTCACATGTTTTTCAAACCTCTCCTCTTTGTGAAATATCTGGTTTTGCTGGGGACAAGCAAAGGTTTTAGTTGGGGAGAGTTGATATTATGTGTTTTTAACGTATATTTTGATTCGTTTTTAGTATTCGGTTTGAGTTTTGATTTGCATCTTTCGTTAGTTTTTCGAGTCTTTTCTATTGTTTTGAGTCTTTTTACAGATTTCATGGAGTTCCGAAGGAGTTTGGCGTTTACGGACATGTTCGAGTCAAGTTAAAACAGAAAAACGAGAAAAGGACCAAACACAAGAGAGCCAAGCAAAGGAACGACCGTTCCTTTCCATGGAACACCATGGAGAACGATCGTTCCCTCCAAGGAACGGTCGTTCCCTCACTCACCAACCCTGCCGACAACAATGGGAGAACGACCGTTCTCTCCCATGTGGTCGTTCCCTCACTCACCAACTTTGCCGACAAAACACACGGAACGACCGTTCTATCCTGCGGAACGATCGTTCCCCGACAACCACATCTCACCTACTACGGATCGACCAAGGGGAACGATCGTTCCCCACCTAGAACGGACCGTTCCCCGTCTCACCTACTCCCCTTCACCTTGGCCTATAAATAGAAACCACTCTTGATGTTCACAAACACACCATCTTCTTCCTCCTCTCTTCTCTAGCTTATAAACATTGCTTCTAGTTTCTTTTAAGCTTTTAAGTTTAAGTTTTTATTAAGTTCTTATTAGTTTGTTTTAAGTTTTAAACATTTATGCTTTAATCAAGTTCTATTAAGTTCACTTTCAGTCTTTACTTTCAGTTCTTACTTTCAGTTCTTACTTTCAGTTCTTATATATTTATGCTTTACTTAAGTTCTTATTAAGTTATTTTCAGCTTTCATTATCTATTCAAGCTTTTATTATGAACTCTATAATCTTTGTTTTCTTCTTTAATTATGTCTGAGTAGATCTCTTAGTTAGGTTGAGGTTTGTCAAGGGAATTCATGAGCTTTAGGGTTAAACACAAATAGGCTATTCAAATCGATGTCTTCACCTTTGTTGTTCTTAATGCTTAGATCGAGTTGATCACTTGATTTTATGATATTAGGTTAAATTTAGACAACGACAGTTGCTAGGTTGCTAGAATAAACATTGGTGAGCAATTTAACCATTACCTACGACAGTAGATGTAGTGAGAATTGTGAACGTATCGAACCTATCCTTAATGCTTGTTTACGATTTCTAGTACCAACGACAGTTAGGATTTCTAGGTCGATAGACAAAGTTATTGATACCACGACAGTGGATTGATATTATCTTTATGTTTGAGTTCTAGACTTGTCCTTAAACACTGCCTGAATAGTTGTTTAATCCGTTGCTCTGAATCTCCTGCGATATTCCTTGACCTAACGCTTGTTAAAATTATCTTTACAACCGATTTCGCTTTCATTACTAGTTATTAAAAAAACCAAAAACATATTTGAATTGTCTTAGCTTTTAATTTAGCTCAATATATCAAAGTGTGAAAACTGGTCTTCGTGGGATCGACCCCTAAATACTACTTCGTATGCTGTGCACTTGCAGTAGGAATTAAAAGGGTTAAAACTCGTGTATCAGGACGCCATTGTTGGGAAGAGGAGGTTTCAGTATGAAGATGATGTGAGGAAGAACCCTTTTAACTACGATTCGTGGTTCGATTACGTTAGACTATAAGAGGCTGTTGGGAACAAAGATAGGATAAGACAAATATATGAGACGGCTTTTGCTAATGTTCCACCTGCGGAAAAGAAACGGTATTGGCAAAGATACAACTACATGTGGTGAGTAATAGCTTCATAGGCTTCTTGTGTTGATCATGCTTTGCATAAGAAGGTTAAGTTCAGTAGTTGTATCATCTTTGTCGATCTTTTAGCACATTCACATCACTAAATAGATCCGTTAAAACAGATTCTTGCATCTTTTTGGTAGCATACATGGTTGTGCGGTTTTCTCCAATCACTGACATTGATGTGACTCATTTTTGTAGGATTAATTATGCATTGTATGAAGAGATTGAAACAACAGATGTGGAAAGTACACGAGCTGTTTACATGTATTGGGAGATCTCTTGCTGAAACCGAACGCGCTAGAGCTATTCTTGAACTTCCAATATCTCAGCCTGCTCTAGACATCCCCGAGCTGCTATGGAAGGTACAATTTTTTTTGTCATTGATGGCTTTTCAATATATTATTACTACTGGCACTAATATTTTAAAAATGCTAAGATGTGAAAAAATTGATATTTAAAATTTAAAAAGGGATTGCAGGTTAGACATTTTAATGTTATTGAAATGGTTTCATGTGTGTTGCTTGACTTGCTTTAAAAAAAAAATATAATTTTTTATTTTATAGTCTAAATATGGTATTTTTGTTTGGATTTATTGTTGCTTTTTCTTTATCTTTATTTTTGTGAGGTGCTGAAAGGATTTCGCATGCTACTTTGTAAGAAAATTGCATACAACAAAATAGCCATAACGATTTCTTATCAGTGAAATTTAATTTATTTATTTTTTTTTTTGCAGAGAAGGAAAAACGGAAGAGCAATGCAGAAAAATAATAATTTAAGAAAAAGTAGAACATGAAACACTTCATAAAGAATAGATATATAAAAATAAGAAATAATAATGCAGAAAAATAAATCAAAGAATACAAAAAATAGAAAAAAAACACTTAAGACGTAGATAAAGAGATGGAGTAAATGAGAAAGTATAATAAGACAAAAAAAAACACAATAAGAAACATTGATGGAAACTCTCTTAGGTTATTAAGCATATGAGCAAAGACAACCAGAAAAACACTAAAAGTTATGTTCTAAAAAAAATTGAAGTAACATATAAACAAGAATCTTCTATCACCAACCATAAGTTTGTACAATCTATCTCATTCTCTCCTTATTGTCGGTTTTCTAGCATAGATTGAAGAGATACAATGTTGGAAAATAAAATAGAACGACCTGTGAACTGAATAATTAACTAAAGTTTCCAAAAGAATCATAGTTTTTATTAGTCAAGAAAATTTTGAAAATTTAAATAAACAATTAAAAAAAACAATTATGGAATGGTAAAGAGAGGAATTGATAACTGATGTGTAAAGATTTTAAGTAAATGAAACAAAACAATGGCGGAGTTATAGAAGCATTGTTATTGTGAGGGATGTTTGTAGTGTGGTTTTGGTGGTGGTTGACGATGAGGATGAAAAGGCCAGAGAAACTGTGACATTTGTGAAGATTAATTTTGTTATGCGAGATTTTTTCTTTTTTGTTATGCTTTTAAAAAAATGTTAAGTTACTAGAGCCGGATAAACTTGAACCCAGTATAACTTGAGAACCCATTATGTTTACTAGTAGAACTGCTAACCCCGCGCATGCGCGGAATAGTATTCCGTTGGTTATATATTTATTTCATTCGTATTATATATAGTTCTAATAAAATTACGCAATCCAGAATATTTTAATATTTATTTTTCTGTTTATGTATATTTTAAGAATACATTATTTGTCCCAAACAAACCGGCGAATTAATCCTTAATATTTTTTTTACTTTCTTTTGCATTTTCGCATCCATTGGTTACACGTCATTTTTTCGTGTTGATATCTTATTATCTTATTTGTAACCTATAGGTGATAGTTCATTATCCAGTATTCGAACACCACTCAGAACCTATATGATGTCTAACCATAATGACTTTTCTTTTCTTCTTCTTTACACGGGGTATATGTTTGTCTTATTTTTATTTTTTTGGTTGAATATATAATCAAATTTATATAGTTAGGTAATAATTATTGTTATTTTATGTGTTTATTTGTATCAACATATTAATATTGATTTTTCTTTGATTTTATTTATCTAATGATATTTTTTTCATTTTTTTAACTTTTCCATGTTTTTATGTCAATATAAGATTAATTGCTGAGGATTGCAAGATATAGTTTTTCATTTCTTCATGGCTAGAACTATATCTCATAAAACTTTTTATCGCAAATTTTACTCATAAAAACTATATTTTACATTCAAATATTGAAATTGTTTATGTGACCATAGACGATCTCATGAATTGTCTCTTTTTCTATAAAAAAAACTCATGAATTGTCTCTTGATGGAATGTACTTCTCCATTGAAAACCTCTGGATATTATAATTTTTCTGGTATGACATTTTCATCAGTATAAAATGGATTAATTCTATATTTTTATTCGGATTAAAGATCATTATTAAATACTACACACTTATTGTATTTTATATATAAAAAAGTTGCTAAATTTAAAATTAAAGTAAACCATGATTTGTAATCGAATAGTTTTTTATTAGTGTTATCGGAATGTATTATTGCTCGAATTCTTTATTCACTTCTCATCAACTTGTTTAACGAATGTATTTTTTGTTAGTGTTAACCTAGGTTTGGGAACTCGGTAGGCATTAGTCGGACGGTGGGTCTGGACCTAGCGAGTTACCGAAAAATCTGAGATTACTCGGGGATTAATCGAGGAAGAATTTGAAGACATTTTTACTATAATATTGTTTATATATTTGTTTCCGTAAACATTGTCAACGAAACAACATGGTCCACTGGTTATATAGTTATGTAATAATTATTGTTATTTTATGTGTTTATTTGTATCAAATATATTAATATTAATTTTTCTTTGATTTTATTTATCTAATGATATTTTTTTTTCATTTTTTTTTAACTTTTCCACGTTTTTATGTCAATATAAGATTAATTGCTGAGGATTGCAAGATATAGTTTTTCATTTCTTCATGGCTAGAACTATATCTCATAAAAAAAGTTATTGCAAATTTTACTCATAAAAACTATATTTTTCATTCAAATATTGAAACTGTTTATGTGACCATATACGATCTCATGAATTGTCTCTTTTTCTATAAAAAAAACTCATGAATTGTTTCTTGATGGAATGTACCTCTCCATTGAAAACCTCTGAATATTATAATTTTTCTTGTATGACATTTTAATGAGTTTAAAATGGATCAATTCTATCTTTTTCGGATTAAAGATCATTATTAAATACTACACATTTATTGTATTTTATATATAAAAAAGTTGTTAAATCTAAAATTAAAGTAAACCATGATTTGTAATCGAATAGTTTTTCATTAGTGTTATCAGAATGTATTATTGCTCGAATTCTTTATTCACTTCTCATCAACTTGTTTAACGAATGTATTTTTTGTTAGTGTTAACCCAGGTTTGGGAACTCGCTAGGCGTTAGTCGGGCTGTGGGTCTGGACCTAGCGAGTTACCGAAAAATCTGAGATTACTCGGGATTTAATCGAGGAAGAATTTGAAGACATTTTTACTATAATATATTGTTTATATATTTGTTTCGGTAAACATTGTCAACGAAACAACATGGTTCAGTGGTTATAGGTGTATGCTTAATACTCTTTTTATCCGAGTTCGAGTCCACCAGACACCATTTTCTTATTTCATTTTTTTTTTAGACTCAAAATTAAAACGCCACCTGGCATTATGTGGTGCAAAGTGAGTAAAGAGCCTTGGCTCATTATATATAAGATTGTGTATTTGTGTATTTACAAGTTATAAGTAGTTATAAAGTTAAGATTGAAGTCAAAATATGGGCTCTCTCCTTTCAAATATACGATATCAATGATTTATTTAATTCTCCGTCTTCTATTTCTAATTTGTTAGCTGAGTTCAAATAAATTAAAAATGAAATTTGATTAACTAACTTTCTTGGGGCATGATAAAAATTTTTTTAAGATACATATACAAGATGTTCATCAATTATTCAACAATCCAACACAGAATGTCACAATTCTTTCCTACAATATATTAACAAAAAAATTATAATAACCTATTTAAGCTAATATATATTTAACAAAAAATTTGTAAATATAATTACCATTTATGATACAAACATACTATTACCTAATATCTAACTATAAACATTAAATTATATTAAAAAATATTGTACCTTTATATAAAAACATTTGAAAAATATATGTGTTGAAGCAACCCGCGCGATTATATCACCACAAATAACGCCATATAAACTTATACCCAAAATATTTCAATTAGCTACACCACACTCTGAAGATAATCATTGCACGAAGCCTACCAAAATCTGACACGTGACAACAGTATATATGCGGCGAACGTTTCTCTCCAAATCCAACGGAACTATCGCGGCCTACAATCCCTGAATTGTTTTTTTTTTTTTCTAGAACAGATTGTTTATTTAACCGTTTTTTATTCTTATCAAACGTTCGATCTATAATTTTTCATACATGATAAATCAGGAATGTTATTCAAAAACCCCGAAAAAGAAATAGTAGCCTTTTTTGTTGGAAAATACGTAAAAAAGAAATACGTACAGTAGGTTTTTATTTAATAGCTGGTTTCCACTTTTTTTTACTTGATTGAGAAGATTAAGAAAATGTCAATTTTGCAGACGCCTTTTTTGAAAACTATAAAACAAAATTTCTTTAAAACTAACAACATGCTTTATTATAACCATTTGAGAACTAAAGATGGTACTTTTTTTTGTCAACAAAGATGGTACTTTAGAAGAAAAACCACAATAATGCTTGGAAAAAAACACCACTAACAATATGCAATTATTCCATATATAGCTTACATAATTATACTATCGATTACATTTACTATCAGATAACAAAACACCACTAATATGAACAATATGCAATTTTAATCGGTTTGATATAATCGTGCGACAGAATAAGTACTTTTACAGAATATTGAATTTAACCACATATAATGGTTTAGTACGTAGGTGATGTTTCATACTCGTAGGAGAAGTAAAAAAAGTCCGACTTCTCCATCAGTGGCGGCGACTTCTCCATCAGTGTGATCTTAGTTTTCGTTCGGTTTGTTCTCCCGACTAAGTCTCTTTTGGTGCTTCAGGTCTAGGTTTTAGATAGGTTTGCTCCCACTGATAGTTGGTGTTGTTGTGGAGTTTTGCTAGGCGATAAATAGAGGAGGCGGTTCTGTTTTTTTTTTGGGTTTTTTGCCGGTGGCAAGTTGGTCCAATTGGCTGAACCGAAGATCGCATCAGTTTTCGGAGAAGCTGTAAACATCTTGTTCTTAGAGGTTTTGAGGGTTGGCCTTTTGAAGGATGCTCGTGGCAACTACGATGAGGACTCTAGTTAATGCTTTATTGATGGGCTTTGCTCGGTTCTTAATCTTGGTTACACTACAAGAAAGTATGGCACACTCCGACGAACATTTCCGAGAATAGGGGTTGTAGGAAAATTAGTGACAACACAGCAACAATATAGTTAGAAAAATGTAATTTTCTCAGCATTTTCTCGGAAAGTTACGGTAAAGCTGTTTTGTTGGTATATTCTCAGAATATTTTGTCGGAATTTTCTAGGAAAAGAAAAAAATATTTCGAGAAACATATGTTCTCGATAATTTCTCATAATCTTGTTAGAAATTTCTTGGAATTTAATGACGACTCGGTTTTGAAAGTAACTCGTCAAAAAAAAAAGCATCGATATTCGTGTCACCATTTCCATTAAAAAATATCTATATCTATCTAATTACAAAAGTAACAAAACAATATATGTATATATATATTCTCATTGTTTTCTCGAAAATGTTTAATTGTTAAATCTGATAAATTTTTATTTTGTTGATAAAAGCTTAATTTCACTTAACATAAAGTCGAGATACCAATTTCACTTTTTCTTCGTCTCCTCCGCCAATCTCTTTCATCTTCTCCCCTCTTTCATTTTCTTCCATTCTCATACTTCTTTCTTTTCTTTTTCTTTTTTGGTTTACCAAACCTTTCCATTCTCATACTTCTTTCTACATTCTTTTCTTTTCTTCTCCTTCCTTCTTTCTAATCTTCTTTTCTTTTCTTCTCCTTCTTTCTAATCTTTTTTTTTTTTTCTTCAGCCTTATTTTCGTTTCTTAGATCTGTTTCTGGTTCTTTTTCAGATCTGTTTATTTTAGATAATCTTTTTTGTGCATAAGAAGCACGTTACACTGCATTCACCACAGCTCCTTGCACCACTACCATTGCCAAACTCCGACAAATCTTTGGTCGTCGGAAAACAATCGGAAATGGCCATTACTGACCAACTCCCGATGAATATGGTTGTCGGAGCTGACGCCTGTTTCTTGTAGTGTTAACGTATCATTTTCATTGTTCTGTTGTGCTTGCGGTTGTAACTAAATTGGTTTTCGTTTTTTTTTGTAGTTTTGATTGTTCTACTTTACTTTGTTCAATCTCTGTATTGTGTCAAAAACTAAAATGGTGAAAAATTTAACATTTTACCAAAAAAAACAAAAAAAAGAGTAAAAAAAAATCCATTATTGTTGCATCAAATGGTACTTTAAAAAAAATTGTTTGATTTGTCTGGATTTCGAAGAAAATGTTTGATATATATATATATATAGGATCGGAGGTGAAAGTTATTATTAACAGGACGTTAGAAATATACTAATATAGGGAAAAAGGGATAGGAACGTTGTATTTAAAATCGTGTTTCCTATTGTCATATGGAAATTATTTTAATCGGAACATGAAATGAGGACACAAATTGTGTCACGCAATGGATAAACAAGGGCATAACAAGTGGTGATACTTCCACGTATAGCGTACATAATTATACAACGAAGACCCAAGAGGGCTTGTAAGTGGTCAAAATCGATAAAGTCATGTCTCCAGCAAATCCTGAGAGTGGAAAACTGAAATCAACAAACTCGAGCTCGAGAGACGATAGCAAACACTCAGGCACATATAAGAAACTGTTTTCATCCATCTCCTCTAAGTGCAGGTCTTGATCATACTCAGCATCGCATTCCTGATGAGAGAAAGAAAGGATTAAAAGGCAACGACAAAAAAAGACAAGCAGAATCTTCATAGAAATGACAAAAACTCATTACCAAGGTGAGGGATTTCAGGTTTGGGAAGCTCTCAAGAATGGTTGGTAACCATTTCGAACATGTAGAGTCCTAGATTTATGTGTAACTAACGTGGGTCAGAAGAAACTTTTATGATTGAAAATATGTATAGGTTCTATACAGAAATTGAGATATGGTTTACCTTGGTGAAAATGTCTCCATATATTGTTACATCCTTAACCTTGGAAACACCGGAGAGAAAACTGCAGAATCTATTTCTGTTTGATAAAATGCATGAGCCATCAAGTTGCCCAAAAGTATAACCGAGATGAATAACTAACTTAACATTGGGATCCATATTGGTTATCGTAAAGCTTTCTGACAGAGTAGATTCAGTGCCGGCTCAATTATATATGAGACCCCTGGGCAAAAAAAAATTTTGGGGCCTTTTTAATAGGTTTTTTAATTTTTTTTAATAAAAAAAACAAAAAAAAAAGTTTATGGGCCCTTTTTGTGCTAAAATAAAACAAAAATTGGAGTGGGCCCTGGGGCGGTGCACCGATTGTCCCTCCCTCTAAGCCGGCCCTGAGTAGATTCAATGCTCAAAAAGACTAGTTGAGGAGCATCAATCACAACTTTAGTTCCAGTACCACGTTCTTCTATACTAAGCTTCTTTAACGACCTAGAGAACACTCCAAAGACTTTTACATTATCATTCAGACATCCATTAATCACCAACTCCTCAAGGACAGGGGAGGAAGAGACAAGTCTCTGGAAAGTGGCCTCGTTAGGATTCCAAACACCTTCTAAGTGAAGAGTCTTCAAGCAAGGTAAGGAAACAAACTCTGAATCAGGCAAGATCACCTCTGAGAGTTTTAAAGATACCAGTGTCTCACAGATATAAAGGCTTTTGGGCATCCCATGAAAATAAAAACCCCTCTTGTGATAAAATCTATAATAGATTGGATCACGATCACTACACCGAACATCTAGATGTTGGATCTTACGCTTAACTGTGGCATCAACCCATGATGTGACATAAGACGTATCCTCGGCATCTTCATTAAAATCAAGATTTAACTCAACTTTGTGTATGCAAGAAACCCTATCGGAATTGAAGAACTTGTCACCAAAACTCACAAGGGCTTCTAAATTTGGGACTTCCTCTTTATTCAATCCCAAACGAGGAACCCAAAGCCAGAGAGTCATCCATCTGGTGGATAAAACACTTGTTCTTACAGCATCCTTTGTCGGAAGATGATAAAGTATCTGACAGATCAAAGGATCAGGCAATTCGCTTATCCTATCTAATTCCTGAATCAGCACTTTCGATTTTCCTCACCAGACATGTCTTTTCTTGTGATATTAAACACTATATATATGTTTTGTCTGCATAACAAAATTGTAAACGAAAGTTTCAAAGAGATAATTTGGATGGATGCCAAGGTAATTTAAAATAAATATAGATATCAGTATTTGACCAGATGAAACACGAAAAATTAACATTCGCTAGACGATTCAAACATTCATCGTGAGAAAGAGAAACTAAACCACATAGAAACTAGTCAGTCTAGGGTTTCTTTTTCTTGTAATGAAAAATGATTTAAGAACGAAAAAGGGGGAAATGAAGAACGAAGAATGTTTCGACCGAACTGAATGAAATCACTTACGAATTGGCCGAAGGAAATGGAAACACTTGCCTGGGAATATGGAATCAGTCGCCGAAATTGAGCTGCATGGCTCTGAAGAAGATTGTAGTTAGTAGATTTTTTGTGTGGTTGAAGATTGTAGTTAATAATTTCTTCTCTTCTGGTCAAAGATTGTATAGTTAATAGTCCTATCGTCCTATGTTTGTATATCTTATTATAAAGATTATTTCCTTTTAAAAAAAGATTATTGCTTTGTTAAAAGCAATAAATATAATTATTAAAACTAAATCTTATTAAAAGGAAAGCTAAAGTTTACAGATGTGAATCTTTTTGTATATAATTTATTAAAATATTTATTTTCTCTATTTCTTCTATCACTGAACAAATATATACATGAAGATGAATGCACAATAAGATAAGCTTTTAAGACTTTTATGAGTTTCAAAACAATAGAAATTGCTAATAATATGACAAAATAGAATTAAAAACCAAAGTATCAAAATAACAATATCTAATCATCGTCGCCTTACAACATCATGAAACTAATACGCATACTCACGTTGTTCTTTCCAGTCAATGAAAACGACTTCACATTTGGTAGAGCCTCTTGGGATTCTCAGAACTTTCTTAAGGAAGCCATCTTACTATTATTATTTGCAAGGTACATTTTTTGAAACACTTCAAAAAAATCTTCTAATTACAAGTAGTGCCATTGATCTTTTTTATTTAAATCTGTTTGGTTACAGGGTTATCTTGGGTTAAAATAGGAAGACTTGGCGCAGGAGAAAAAAAACCGATCCAAGTTATGTGGGTCATACGCGCGGATCTTTTGTCACTTAAATTGAACCGGCTGAGCGAGACCCGGTTAAATCTTCGATATTATACTTGATAGACTCGGTTAACCAAATTGATTTGTCAATAAAACCTGCTCAAGAATATACCACACGATTTAATGAGAAATCGTATAGATTTGGGATTATACCTAAAAAGAATATACCACAGAAATCAAATATTACTAACCTGTTCAAGAATATATTACACGGTTATCTTAAAGCAATATAATTAATTGATTTCGATTCCATATAAATAAAGAATACGACTTATTAATTTTTAAGATATCATATCCTCCTAAATTGTTAATTGTTAAGATATCAAATCCTCCTAAATTTCGGATATTCTTCAGCAAGAAGTATTTTTCCCCTAATCAGTCTCGGTTCATTGTAAATACTAACAAAATAGATCATATAATCTTGCCAAGTTCAGTATTCAAAATTTTAAAACCACAAAATCCTCACTAATTTTCGGAAACAAATTATTTGATACATTTATAATTAAAGATATTAATTAACTACCAAATTTTCGAGTACAGATATGATTCATAACTAAAGATATTCTATTAACAAATTTTTATGGGAGCCCTAGGATATTCAACACCTTATATATACTATAGATATCGACATTCATTTCTCACAAACCTAGCACACAAATTCGATCCTAACCTGTGAAAAATGGCTGCGTCTTCAGGTGAAACACTCAAGATGGTGCTTGCAGATGAAGAGGTGAGTTTAAGTAAAATGAATCTTTATTTATCTTTCAAATCGATTGAAATTTCTCTAGCAATTTCCATTTCAATAGCAGGGTCTAATGAAATTGTTGAACTTAAGGCAAAACCTAAGTGGTGGTGTGAGATTTGTCATCACCATGTTACTGATGTGGTTGCAAAGTAAGTTTTACTTATTTTACCCGCAGTATTAAGGTTTTTAATATATAATTAACGATTTCTATTCCTGTTTGATTTTTATTCTAGGTACAAACTTCATTTGAAGGTGAAAGATGAATCAGGAGAGACCAAATGAATGTTGTTTGATACATTAGCTTCTGAAATTGTCAAAGAGACGGCAACTAATCTTCTTGAAGGAGATTTTGATGAGGTAATTTGAAAACCTAATTTGTCGTCCTAAAACTTATCTAATGTCAATGTTTTTTACTTATCCAATGCTTTTTTTTCTTAGATTGAAGATCCAGAAGATTTGCATCCTTCTATTCTTTCCTTAGTTGGGAAACCATTTGAATTTGGTGTACTCTTCCAAAACTGCTCATAGTTGACAAGGAGGGAAAGCCACAGACCAAAACAACGAATGTGGTTGTTAAAGAGGTGTTTCAGAATTTGGTAAGTTGAGACAATAATGATGATAACATTTCTTTAGTTTTAGTTTTATATAATGTGTGATGGATATATATAGTATGTTTTCATAAAGAAATGTATTTATTCACTTCTTAAGGGTAATTATTTGTTTTTTTTTTAACCTGTTCGAACAGTTTGAGATCAGAGATTAAGATAATAAGCCTGCTTATATGATGGATCTTTGAGAGAGAGAAGTGTTGAATGCTGAAGAAGAAGAAGAGCAAGGGAAGAGGACCTTTGTTCAACGAATTCATTTGCTTAAAAATGAATTCGTTTTAAAGTATTTTAAAACATATCAACTTTTAGAATTTTTTTATTTATACTCATTCATGTCCTAACTCTATTCATCTCAGAACTTATTTCTACATATAACAAGATAATAGAATCATTCAAAGCCAAAGCAATTCAAACTCAAACCGATTATCTTAATCAATGCATAATATCTCTTCAGAAAAGTATAGATTGTTCCAGAAATACTTACAGAGTTTCTTTGCAATTGAACAGAATTGATACATTTATCCCAACTTTGAGTCACCTTCGTTTAATCTGGTCAAATAAAAAAAGATTGAAAATCTTTCTTCAAAAAGTATAAAGAATATTATTAAACAATGAAACATGAAAGAAACAAACATTACCTGAATAAGACAATACGTTGAAAACGATCTTCATGTCTTTCGTATATGTTCAATGTCTAATTGTTACTGACTGGAAGTATGGAACTACAATTCAATATAACATAATCCAAAAACCTAAATACGAAATCATACTGATAACCAAATTAATAGAATCAAAGAAAACAATTATAAAAAAAAAGTAAACTTATCTTCTGTAAAAGGAAACACAAAGACTGATAACCAAATTTCTTCTTAGCAGGAAAGATAAATTGCTCCTCAGCAGACAAGTAAAAACAAAACAAAGCATTAGTAACATTCCAATTTAGATTATGAGCATATGGGTAAAATCGTTCAATGAAAATAAAACAACAGTTGCCTGAGTTGGGATGTTGTCTAAACGTATTACCTGTTTTATGAAATTGCCGCAGACTCCGGATTTGCCATAGTGGAAATAACCAAAGAATTACCAGAAGAATGAGTAAAAACTGACAGGAAGACGATTGTTTCTGGTCTGGAACGGACCTCAGCCAAAAGCGTCCCAATTTTTATTGGACTCATTGTAGAATATCCCACGAAGAACATTCAGTTGTTGAATCCACTACTTCAGCACTATCAAATGTCAATCCTATGAAACAGCAAGTTTAACACAAAACTAACATAGTTACCCATTTCGAGATTAGTCCCATTAATAAACCAAAAACGAATAGTACCTGAAGGAGAGATGCCGAAGTTGCTCCTCTGAGAATTAGAGACAAGACAACCCCATTGTTAGCCGCCGGAGTAGCGGACGTAATAGCCGGACGAAGAGGATGAGGAGATGCGGTGGAGTTGTAAGCTTTCATGACATCTTGCATTGCATGTAATAGATTTTGAACCCGAGTCTTCTCCTAATCCAGCTTCGATTTCTCTTGATAAAATAAAAATTGTATAAACAGTTCAATTATTTTAAAAAAATTGTGCCAATCTACATAAAAATACCACAACAATATGAATCACTTAAAAATAGCAGATCTACCTTACAAATTCAGGATGAAGCGACGGCGAAGCTCATTACCAGAGCTTCCGATTAGCCATGCAGTTGGTATGAACGATTTCAAATTTGTCCTTCCTTAGAAATTAAGAAAAACAAACGAAGGTGTAAGAGAGTAGATAAAATAGATTGCTAATAAATAACGGAATTGATAAAAGATAATCAGAGTGGTTTGCCAGAAATCGAACATCAGACAGAAATCGGGAGGTACCTAATCAGAGAGGAAGGAGAGCTCGAGACTCTGAGAGTAAACGAGTCGAGAAAGATCGGATTCGACTGTTTATTATTTTTGTGAAGTGCTGTTTTAGTTAGCTGGGTTTAGATCGTTATACCCGTCATATGTTTATGGGCCATCTTATTAAAAACCCAATAACATTGTTTCTGATAGTCCAACAAAATTTGTAACTCAATTTCTTTTGGTTTCTAATTCTTTTTAAATCGTTTGGTGTTAATATCAATTAGCATTTTGTGTTTGATGTTTTATGAAGAATAAATTTATGTTAATTTAATTAGAAAAAAATAAAAAGATGATTTTCATTATTTTTCATATTTGAAAATAGTTATTTGACTATATATAATTTCTTTTATTATATTTCATTTAAATATTTATAAAACTATTAAAATGAAACAAAATATTTCATAAAAAATTTATAAGTTTTAACATAAACCAACAGAAAATATAAACCACAATCTCTGATTATATGATATATAGTCTCACATTATACAATTCTTTAATTCTGATAGCAACAATCAAAATAATATTTATCTCATATAATACAATTCTTCTAACACCAACCGTTAAAATTAATCCATACAATAAACAAGTACTCATACTACATTATCCTACACAAAACTTCACTACTGTGATACCATGATAAAAGTTAATAACATATAACATATTATATCACATTTATTGGCTATTGTTAGTTTGTTACCATCGAGTATTCAAAACCAATTTGCCCCACACATAGTAATATAATCTTACATAATACAATTTTTCTAACATAAAAAAACATAATTAATATAACAAACAACTACACTAATAAGATAGATTAGCCATAAAAAATCACTTTAAAACCGAATAATTATTATAACAACTACTCAATTAAAAAAAAAATTTGCCCCGCACATAGTGCGGGTAAAATCCTAGTCTTTTGTTGAATAACCATTATTCAAACTAGAAGAGCTGCTAACCCCGCGCATGCGCGGAGTGGTGTTCCGTTAGTTATATGTTTATTTTCTTCGTAGTATATTTTTAGAATAAAATTACGCAGTCCAGAATATTTTAATATCTATTTATTGTTTTATGTATATTTTAAAAATTAACATATCATTATTATTATAATATTAGTAATCTACGTAAATATCCATTGAACATAATATTTTTGAATAGCCAATCGTAATATCAAAAAAATTAAAAGAATTTGTTTATTTTATAATATATGTAATCTACCTAAATACTCCATTGCACGCGCGGGGACTATCTGTTTTCGATATACAAAAGAAAAAAAAAATGGTTGAACACATTCAAACTATAAAGATATATCGAAAACATGTTATTCAACAATTTAAGTATGAGATTCTTATAATTTATTTATTTCGGTTTGTTTTTATTTTCTGTGAAATGTGGAATATGTTGGTTTTCTTTGTTTGCATTTTACAAACTAAAAGTAAAAAACAAAATATTATTTATGTTTGGGTTTTTTGAATTTTGATTTGTCATTGTCTGTTTACAAAAAATCTAGATACAGACCATGTTATCTATTATTTATGTTTGCATCATTATTAACTCTTTAATTTACGGACCCTGTTCTCTTTTGTCGTTTCTTCATTATTTACTCAAGTTTCTGCAGAATGAATACAATAATCATATTACAGTCTGATTTATTGTTCAATTTCTTTTTTTTTTCCTGTGAAACGTTTGCTACTCTCTCGCTTTTTCAACATTTTTAAAGCAAATACTTTTCTAAAATGTATTCTGTTACGCAGCCGATTACAAAATATCATAGCGAGATTTTAAAAAATAATATTTTAGTTCTGTAAAAATCCAATTCATTAAACATTTTTTATACATATATGCACATATATATTTCTTTATAAAGATCTTAAATATAATTAATATTCATTTAATTCATTTCTTAATTCAGGCGCCCTAAAATCTTCCTGTCATACACATATTTTTATATGCCTTCACTATATTTATTAGATAGCAAATGATGAGAACATGTAGAATTCGGAAATCTTGAAAATTGTTATCACCTACAAATGGAATTGGAGCCACAAGTGTTTGATTACTTATTAATTACTCGAAGTGTAAACTTATATGAAAATAAAAGCAATGAAAAAGAGACGAATCTGAAGTCTTTGAAAACTGAAACGGATGAAAAATGTGGAGCGAAAAATATTTTACCATGGTGTCGTCCTTTCGTGGCTTTTACTGATCAGGATAACAACTCTCTCCTTAACAACGTTGAGTAGAGTTAGGTTTCTGAAGACCATGTGGTCCCAAGAAGCTCGTGTAAGATACTAACTTATTCATTCAGATATGAGAGAATACACGAAGGGAGGTATTATTGCTCTGCAATTATCAACATAAAAGAAAGTAAGCTGGCACTGAGTCTTTGAGATTTTGGATCCATTTGTGTTTAACTATTTTGTTTAAAAAAAAAGGGGTGGTTGCAACACCGGAGGAGGTGCTCGAGAATGTTTGCATACTTGTGCCTTGTGCCAGAAACTGGTCAAATTGGACCTGAACCAAACAGAAAAGAAGGTTATGTATTAACCAACACATCATCAATCCCTAAAACAGATTACGATTAAGTTTTTTAATTGTGCTTGAAGCCTTGGAACGATAACACTTACTTTAGATATCTTGAAAAGGGCTGTATAGAAGTCACTTTCTGCTTCAGATTGTTCACATTCAATAACTCGAAGCTCGGTTGGTGCAAGTTCAAGAAGTAAACTGAAATTTTACAGAAAACGTAGAGGAACATTTAGCATAAGTCCAGCAAAAGAAGAGAAAAAAGGATTATAGCAGTGAAGAGTATCTACTTTCCTTCTTTAACCCTTGTCTCCTTTCTTCTTCTCAGCATCAATGGCCTCAAAATCTCCTTGATCAGCTTCGGTACCCTTGGATTGCCATTTTCATAATGCTTCTAATCATCTTACTCCACCTGTATACACACACATACATCAAGTATTGAATTTAAATCAAAAGGAATTATACAAGAAAGGATTGCAAAATTTCAGTTGGTATCTCATCATACAGAGCCCAATTGCAGCATGGTTCAACATGAATGAAGCATAGAAGACTGTAAAGATTTGCAAGCCTGTTCTGCATCAAAGAGGTATAGAATCAGTAAGTGCAATGATTATATCACCACAAATAACGTTTGACTTTTTTATTCTGATTTTGTGAAGTCAACTACTTAATCGGTCTGGGCGTTCGGATATCCGTTCGGGTTCGGTTCGGATACGGTTCGGTTCCGGGTTTTTGGGTTAGAAAATACAGGATCCATTCAGGTATTTTAGAATTTCGGTTTGGGTTCGAATCGGTTCCATTCGGATTCGGGTACCCGAAAATTTATAAAAAATATATATAATTAATTTAAATTTAATTTATTTCAATTAAAACTGACAAATATAGCTAAAATTTTCATATAGTCTATTTATTTTTGATATTTTAGTTATTTTGGTCTAAAAATAATTCATATACTTGGATTAATAATTATAACTTATGATAAATAAGTTATATCAAGTGTAATTATAATTAATATTTTAGGTATATAATTGTATTTCGGTTATTTAATTTCGGTTATTTCGGGTACCCATTCGGTTTCGGGTTCAAGTCGGATTCGGTTCTGAGTTTTCGGATATATAAATTTAGGACCCGTTCGGATATTTTATGAATTTCGGTTCAGATGCGGTTATAATTTTCGGTTCGGATTTTTTGCCCACGCCTACTATTTATAGGAGAATTATTTTAAGCAAGTGATTGCTGGGGAATAAAATTACTTATTACAAATAGTTGAGGAATTAAATGAGCATGGGTATACTGTATGTGACAAAAACATTTGTGAGAATAACCATTCTCTTTTGATCTTCTTTCTTTTCTTATTTATTTATTTGTGACAAAAACATCCGTGACATTCCATGAGAGCGGCAATTGATTTATAATTCACTTTTTTAGTTTAGAATCGTTAGTATTGTAATTGTTCTCATTAAATTGAACACAGTTTTCTGTAACTTTCTCAAAATTTTCAGTTTTTGATGACTTTTGTTCGAATTGAAAAGCTCATATCTGATGCATCAGAGCTCCAATGGATAATCAGTAAGTTTGTAGAGCTTCCTTGCTGCGTCCTTTATCCAAAAAATTCGAGTGTATGCCATGGAACGAAACTGAGTAGTCCGTGTGTTTTCATAAAAACCGATGATTGAACACAGTTTTCTGCGAATTTCTGAAATTTTTCAGTTTTTGATGATTTTTGTCTGAATTGAAAAACTCATATCTAATGCATCGGGACTCCAATGGATAAACAGTAATTTTTGTTTTAAATAAATGCTTCTTTTGTTTTAATAAATTTTTATTTTTATTATTAACTTTTAGTTTATTCAGTCGAATTTAATATTTTTCTCTTTCATAAATGTTATTTTCTAGAGAAATAGGACCAGATATCAACCGATAATCCTCTATTTAGTTTCTAGGTTTTGACACTATTTATAGTGTTTAAAAGGACAAAAACTCCCTATGTTAATGACTTAACTACAATATTAACACCTATTAGCTTTTTGTCATTTTGCTTACATATTTTGTCGTGACAGAAGGAGAGAGAATCTAAATAAACATTAGAGAAAGAAAAAAACAAAGGGAGAAGAAAGAACGAAGCCATAGCAATGGTTAAATTTATTATGTATGTTTGTTGAACGATAAATGATATATATGTTAACGTAACGTACCCTTTTGCATTATTCAAAGCTTTAAGTGTTTAATTATTTTTGTTGGGGCTTTTATGTATTAAGCTAGGCTTTATGATTTAGGGTTTAATATTAAATGTTTATGGTTTGGGTTTAGTATTCAGTGTTTAGGGTTTAGGTTTAGAGTTTAGTATTGAATGTTTAGTGTTTAGGGTTTAGTATTGAATGTTTATGGTTTGGGTTTAGTATTCAGTTTTTAAGATTTGGGTTTAGGGTTTAGTATTGAATGTTTAGGGTTTAGGATTCAGGTTTTAGGATTTAAGGTTTAGTATTGAATGTTTATGGTTTGTGTTTTGTATTCAGTGTTTAAGGTTTGGGTTTAGGGTTAAGTATTGAATGTTTAGGGTTTAGGGTTTAATGTTTATGATTAATTCTGATATTCTCAAATTTTATTATATGATATTTTGTATGTTTGTTGAACGATAATTTATGTATAGATTAACGTAACATATTGTTAACATATCTGATAGTGTGAGTTTGGGTTTAGGGTTAAGTCTTTAGGGTTTAGTGTTTAGGGTTTAATGTTTAGGATTAATTCTGATATTCTCAAATCTTATTATATGATATTATGTATGTTTGTTGAACGATAATTTATGTATAGATTAACGTAACGTATTGTTAACATATGTGATAGTGTTTAGAGTTTGGGTTAAGGGTTAAGTCTTTAGAGTTTAGTGTTTAGTATTGAATGTTTAATGTTTGGGTTTATTATTCAGTGTTTAAGATTTTGGTTTAAGATTTAGTATTGAATGTTTAGGGTTTAAGGTTTAGGGTTTAGTATTTAGGGTTTAGGTTAAGGGTTCAGGCTTTAGGGTTTAGGGTTTAGTATTAAATGTTTAGGGTTTGAGTTTTGTATTAAGGTTTGGGTTTAGGGTTTAGTATTAAATGTTTATAGTTTGGGTTTAGTATTCAGTGTTTTGGGTTTGGATTTATGGTTTAGTATTGAATGTTTAGGGTTTAGGGTTTTGTGTTTAGGGTTTAGTATTGAATGTTTATGGTTTGGGTTTAGTATTCAGTTTGTAAGATTTGGGTTTAGGGTTTAGTATTGAATGTTTAGGGTTTAGGGTTTAAGGTTTAGTGTTTGGGTTAAGGTTTCAGGCTTTAGGGTTTATGGTTAGTATTGAATGTTTATGGTTTAGGTTTTATATTCAGTGTTTAAGGTTTGGGTTTAGGGTTTAGGGTTTTGTGTTTAGGTTTTAGTATTGAATGTTTATGGTTTGGGTTTAGTATTCAGTTTGTAAGATTTGGGTTTAGGGTTTAGTATTGAATGTTTAGGGTTTAGTGTTTGGGTTAAGGGTTCAGGCTTTAGGCTTTAGGGTTTAGGGTTTAGTATTGAATGTTTATGGTTTGGGTTTTATATTCAGTGTTTAAGGTTTGGGTTTAGGGTTTAGGATTTAGTGTTTAGGATTAATTTTGATATTCTCAAATCTTATTATATGATATTATGTGTGTTTGTTGAACGATAATTTATGTATAGATTAATGTAACATATTGTTAACATATGTGATAATTTTTAGAGTCTGGGTTAAGGGTTAAGTCTTTAGGGTTTAGGGTTTAGTATTGAATGTTTAAGGTTTGGGTTTATTATTCAGTGTTTAAGATTTTGGTTTAAGATTTAGTATTGATTGTTTAGGGTTTAGGGTTTAGGGTTTAGTATTTAGGGTTTGGGTTAAGGGTTCAGGCTTTAGGGTTTAGGATTTAGTATTGAATGTTTATGGTTTGGGTTTTGTATTAAGGTTTGGGTTTAAGGTTTAGTATTAAATGTTTATGGTTTGTCTTTATGGTTTAAGGTTTAGTATTGAATGTTTAGGGTTTAGGGTTTAGTGTTTAGTGTTTGGGTAAGGGTTCAGGCTTTAGTGTTTAGGGTTTAGTATTGAATGTTTATGGTTTGGGTTTTGTATTCAGTGTTTATGATTTGGGTTTAGAGTTTAGTAGGTTTAGTGTTTATGATTAATTTTGATATTCTCAAATCTTATTATATGATATTATATATGTTTGTTGAACGATAATTGATGTATATATTAACGTAACGTATTGTTAACATATATGATAGTGTGAGTTTTTCCAGAATTAGATTAAATCTGATATTCTCAAATCTTATTATATTTAACTTGTTGCTAAAGTGAAGAGACATCGCATTAAATATTGGACGAGAGAAAAGAAATAAATAAAACAAAAGTTATTAGCCTCACTCATAGTCAACCATAGGGGTAATATAGGCTAAAATAAAGCCAAAAATTTAACGTCATCCAATTTCATTTTATCTGTTGGCATCTAGCCAATAAAACGGTCAACGAGTAATATCCACCAATTTCACTCTATTTTCTACAGATTTATCTTCGTGTGCTATATATATGTGACAAAAACATATACGAGAATAACCCTTTTCTTTCGTTCTTCTTTCTTTTTTATTTATTTATTCATTTTCATTCATTAAAGGTAATTAAAGGGAAGCGCTTCAGGAAAATCGATTCGCGGCTAAATCAATCGCTTCTGCTTGGTACGTTCTTATTCTCATCTTCCATCTCTGGTCTCCTTCGATCCTCAATTCTCAATCTCGCTTCTCGATTCATCAATTTGATTTTCCTTGATTCAATTGTTTCGTCGAGAGAGAGAGCTTGCTTACCTCGAATTTCGAATTATCTCAAATAACGTCGTGAGATCTGATTCCGAAATGCTCACTTTTTGATCTATTTTTCTCCGTTTTCTTCTGTGTTTGATCCGTAATCTAGCCGAGACTCTAAGCTCGTCGAGATCGCACTGAACCGCTCTAATCTCTGTGCTCTGGCTTATCCATCCTGATCTTTCGCAATGGTGGTCTGCAAATGCAGAAAGGTATGATTTCGTTTTATCATCTTTCGAAAGCTTTACTGTTTCGTGATTTCGCATCTGAGCTTTTGAGTTAAATATTGGGAAATAGTTTTCGATTTGTTTGCATGTGTTCCCTTGATTTGGATTTGCATTTTTGTTTTTAAGTCTCCGTAAGACTTACTGTAAAGATTTTGGAATTTGCCTTTCTCAGCGTTGTGTAATTTTAGGGTTTAATGTGAAAAATGAGAAGAATATAAGAAGCTTTATAATAAAATAACAAGTAAAATGGAGAAAATTAAGAATATATGTTAAGTTGGAGTTCTTCAATTCGATGTTCCCTCATCAAAATCTCTTATCAGTCGTAAACCAAAGAAGTCCTTTCCGTAAATGATTGTCCGGCACTTTCCCGGGAGGTTACTGCCAGCTTTTTCAATCCCGTACAAAATTGGTTTGGAGGCTGCACGGAGTTTCCGATCAGATGCGGCACTCGAAGCCATATTCAATGCGTTAGAAAAGAAAGTATCAAACTTAGTGCTGTACAATTATCCATCCTTCTCCGGCGCTTTTTCGGCTCTCTTCGCTCATCTTTACCACTCTCGGCTCCGTAGTCCTTGTCTCATCTTGCCTTTCTCTTCGGTCGTACCATTTAGGTAATACATTTCCTCTTCTCTTTTTGTATCATCAATCGTTGCAGGAGAGAGTTTTGTCACTGTGTTGAATCCTCATTTTCATGTTTACATTCGATTTTTTTCCAAAGGGAATAAAATTTAATAATTCTGATTCAGAAACTGGGAATTTGGAAAATCTTGCAGAGTTGAAGATTTGTGTTTGGAGGGGTTCGAGAGGTGTTATCTTCTCGATTTTGTTGCTCGTACGGACTTTGCTGATACGATTTTCGGGAATAAAGCTTGGGAGTACGTTCACTGATGTTGTTATTTACAAACACTTTGACCCAAAATTTGAGCTTTATTTGGGGTTTAACTTTTTATTTATTTATTTATTTAGGATCATATGTTTCGATCACCGAAAATCAGCTGTTTCAAAGGCTGGTTCTATCAATAAGGATACGAAGAGGTTTAAGATTAATGTTGATATTGAAGAGAGTAGCTCAAAGGCTGTGTATAACTATTTCTCCACTAAGATCATAGATCAAACATCTTCCGAGGTTAGTGATGACAAAGATAGTGAGTAATAACTTTGCATTGATTGGTGTTTAATCATAAAAGTATATGTTTTCATCTGTTTGTTAGAGGGAATCTCTCAGTTTGGTAGATGATGAAGACAAAAGTCGGATTGAATCCGTTCTTGATTACATCGAAAATATCGATTTTAGACAACGGAGATTACCAGATATCAAGGCTTTTAGCTTCGGCCTAAGAGAGTGGCGCTTAAGAATTAACTGCATCACGAATCCTTACATGTTCGAACAGGTTCGATGCTTCATTTCATGAAGTGTTTTTGAATCTGAGCATGTCCTTATATATCATTACTCAGCGAATCATTTCATGTCTCTATGTTGTAGTTGTTAAGAATAAATTCAGCGGACCTCATTGCTTATGGGAATTCATATTTTTCATCTCGACTTATTGATGCAAAGAAACTGCTGATGCTGAACAAAGCTTTCAAGATCAGATTGGGAAGAGGGTTTTATGGAGAATGCCTGGTAATCGCTTTTTTTTTTTAGTTTTATCAAGATCCGCTTGTTTTATAAATCACTGACAGAGTCATTTGATTTTGTTTTTATGTGTAGGGAATGCGTGCAGATGGTAACCATCAACTAAGCGATGAACTAGGCAAGCTACTTAGTCTACAAAGTGCTGCATCTGGTTTGAGGTAAATTTAAATTTCTTTATGATGCTTGCGTCTGCTGTTATGAGGAATTGTTGATTGTATGTTAGTAAAATCTCCTTAAAAACAGGCCAATAGGAGCTGTTACATTCATGCAACGGAATAATCTCAAAATGTGCTTGAGAAGTACTGACGATATAACCGATACATCTGAAGTTGCTAAGGTTGGTTTGTTTCATATTTGACTGTAAGCTCTTTGTTATTGTTGTTTTTGGTTTGGTGATCGATTAGACTTACATATTTAATGTTTTTAATATTTTGGAAAAGGCTTATGGTGGAGGTGGAGTTTCTTGCTCAAGTTCGTTCATCATAAGAATGGATGAATATAATCAATGGATTGCGAAGAATCCAACTTGACCACACTTCTTAGCAACCAATCTTAAAGCTAATGTCTCTGACACATTGGCATTGTGAAAGACATTAGACTCCAAAGTCAAGTATCAAGTAACAAGTTTGGTGGGTGGATAACAAAAGGCTGGGCTGATAAAGTTAATAACTGAAGAAGGAGAGTAACTTTGAGTCGTTCCCTTTCTTGAGCCTTTTTCGCGTAAAGGATAGCCTAAACCGTCTTTTCATTTCGGTTCACTGTTAAGATAACGCTTTTGTTTGGTTCGTTAAGGCGGTAAGATCGAACGGCCTATAGAAAGAAAAACTGAAGAAGTGCAAATGTATACTTTTTCTTAGGCAACTTTGGAAACATAATTTGTATTTATATGAGTGAAGATTATACAATATCAATGAAAGAAAAAAGAGTGACCAAATATAAACTTCGAGCAACACCGAGATGAGATATGAGTCAAAAACTGATGATTGCCATAAAATTGGAAACTTCAAAGATCATGGAAAAATGTTATGCATTTGAATCAAAGAAGTGTCAGAGAAAATAATGTGAAAGAAGTGTTAGAGAAAATAATGTGATAATTTCGAAGTAGTTAAATAAAAGTGTGTGATTATTGAAATATACACTGGAAAATCATCAATATATAAACTTGAGATTTAGAGCTGTCAATTGGGCAGGCGTCCGTGGGCAAGGCCCAGTCCGCATTGTTATGGTCGGGTTATGGTCTCGCCCAAAAACAAGTTGGTCTATATGGGCTTAACGACCAAGTTGTCCGCGGACAATATGGGTGAAGACCAATGTCCAATTGGACAGCCCAATCACTTAAAAATTTAGGGTTTATTAATTTGGAGAAAAAAAACCATTCTCTCGCCGTCGCGTAACTTCGTTCTCTTCTGCTTCTGGATCTTTGTTCTTCTGGATTTCTTCTACTTTCGCGAGAAAGCCACTAAGTTTTAAGATATTGGGTGTCCATGGGCATGCCCATTTGGACATGGTCTTTATTGGGCGTGGACATTTTTTTGGACCAATGTCCAATATGGACCGTCCAATATCGCCCATAACAAGAATGGTCCATTTGGACAGGCCCAAATGGGCTGCGGACGGACCAATTGACAGCTCTATTGAGATTTAATAGAACATGTGAATTTAAACAGAATTTTTTTTTACAATCGAATATTTTGTTAAGATTTGATTTGAAAACAACTAAAAGGCAATGATACTACATATAATATTTTTTGTGCTTTTGTTTTAAAAGTGTAGAATATATTATGTTAGATTTTTTTTTTTATTGTTGAATTTTTTTTTTTTTGTAAATTATGTTTACAATGGTACTGATTTTTTTGTGATCTTAATTATAATTTTTTACAAGGTTAAAATGTCTTTCGCTCATTTTTTTTAGATTTTGAATCCGTCAAGATTATTCAAATAAATATTATATTTTGAAGGTTATTTTCACATAATTTTTTCAGTAAAAATATATTTTGTTTTAAATAAATATTTTTTTGTATTTCCTATATTTTTATTTTTAACTTTTAGTTTATTCAATCCAATTTAATATTTTTCCTATGTAATAAGTAGGTCTGGGATTTTTACCCGAACCCGAAACCCGAACCCGAAACCGACCCGAAAAACCCGATTTTGTTCGGGTTCGGTTTGAGCGAAATATCCGATCGGTTCTGATCTCTCTAATATTTCGGTTTCGGGTTTTTTTCGGTTTTAAACCGAAAAACCGAAATAATTTACTTACCCGACACTTCTGACCCAACCTAAATTTCCCTAGGCCCATTACTGATCCACAACCTCACCATTATATTTATACCCATCAGTCCCTTCCCGACTTGAGTCGACTGACCTCTTCGCCTTCAGTCTACAGTGTAGCCACCCACCTAAACCAGTCAATTCCCTCGACCTCTTCGCCTTCCCTCTAGCCGTTCATAGCCACCCTAGTCCGGTAGTCCCTTGCCTCGTTGGTTCTGCGTCGTCGAAACCCCCAAATACCCAAACGATAGCAAACGATTATAAAAGCTGGAGGGACAAAACCTAAAGCTAAAGGTCCCTACTAAACACTGAGCGATCGTCTCCTCTATTTGAGGCGTCCAGGATTCAGTCACAGGTAAGTCAATTACTTGATTTGATTATGGTTCACACATCTTCGAGACTTCGACTTTTCGACTCTTCGTGTTTGTGTAACTGTGTTTGTTGGATTCTGACTTATGAGTTGTCGTTAATAGTTTCAATTTGATTTTGAGTTTTAATTAATAGTTAGAATTGCAAAGATCTCTTCGTCGGTTATATTTTTGTAGATTATGTTTCGATTTTGTTGCATGTTTTTGATAAGAGTGATCTCGTGGCTGTGTAGAGAATTTGCTGTTAGAGAAGCAGGTCAAGCATATAAGAGTCGAGTTATTGTTTAATGGGTTTAAGCTTGGATTTTCGAAAATAGGTAGGTCGACGTTCTTGTGGTTTATGGATTGGAGGTGTAATCGGGTTTGAGATGGATTGGAGGTGTAATCGGGTTTGAGAGTTCAATTCAATAAAGTATGATTCAGTTTACTGGATAGAGTTTGAATGATTGAGAGAAGAACTTGATACTCAAGCTCTATCAGTTTGAGTTGTGTATGTAAATAAGTTACCTTGGATTTTGACTATACGAGATTTGTTTGAACAAGTGGGTTTATTTCTCTTTACAAGTGGGTCTAAGTCACAAAGGAATACTGTCCTTTTCCTTAGTAACCATATCCGATTCAGTATTTTAGTGTTGAGAACACATTATTGTAAAGCTTGCTTTATAATACATTGTTGTGGTTTGACATTACAGGTTCTGAATAGTGAGAACTCTCAACCATGTTTGGCAATCTCGTGGAATGGTTTGTTCTCAACTGAAGTCTTAAACTTGAAGTTTTATGTTTTTCCGATATTTCACATCTTATCTCCTTCCCTCCTCTCTTATTTGAATCGTAGACTTGGATCATGAATTTGGCAATCTCATCGGCTCTACTTTATGTTTTCAAGAGTTGGATTTTGTATGTTTGCACTTTAAAGTTTAGTATTTGGTAATTTGAAATTTGGTACTTCAGTTTGTACTTTGTAGATTATGAATTGTTTCCGGGTCTTTTTTTTTTTTTTAAATTGTAACTTCGGTTTTAAATAATCCGATATATCCGAAACCGAACCCGATTTATAATTCGTTTTTTTTCGGTTTTGCCTTAGAACCCGAAACCCGACCCGAACCTGAACTAAACCGAACCGAACCCGAACCGAAATTACAAAAAACCCGAACGGTTTTTATATGTCTAAAACCGAAAAACCGAAAAACCGAATCACCCGACCGAACCCGAAAAATAAACCGAAGTCCCAGGCCTAGTAATAAGTATTATTTTCTACAGTTTTCTACAGTTTTTCCCACTGTATGTGACAAAAACATATATGAGAATTATCCCCCTTTCTCTTTTGTTGTTCTTTCATCTTTCTTTTATTTATTCATTTTCATTTATCAAGGAGAAGCGCTTCAGGAAAATCGATTCGCGGCTAAATCGATCGCTTTTGCTTGGTACGTTCTCATTCTCCATCTTCCATCAATCCATCAATTCTCAATCTCGCTTCTCTATTCATCAATTTGATTGTCCTTGATTCAATTGTTTCGTCGAGAGAGAGAGAGCTTGCTTACCTCGAATTTCGAATCATCTCGAATAACGTCGTGAGATCTGATCCCGAAATGCTCACGTTCTCCATGAATTTTGATCTATTTTTCTCCGTTTTCTTCTGTGTTTGATCCGTAATCTAGCCGAGACTCTAAGCTCGTCGAGATCGCACTGAACCGCTCTAATCTCTGTGCTCTGGCTTATTCATCCTGATCTTTCGCAATGGTGGTCTGCAAATGCAGAAAGGTATGATTTCGTTTCATCATCTTTCGGAAGCTTTACTGTTTCGTGATTTCGCATCTGAGCTTTTGAGTTAAATATTGGGAAATAGTTTTCGATTTGTTTGCATGTGTTCCCTTGATTTGGATTTGCATTTTTGCTTTTAAGTCTCCGTAAGACTTACTGTAAAGATTTTGGAATTTGCCTTTCTCAGCGTTGTGTAATTTTAGGGTTTAATGTGAAAAATGAGAAGAATATAAGAGGCTTTATAATAAAATAACAAGTAAAATGGAGAAAATTAAGAATATATGTTAAGTTGGAGTTCTTCAATTCGATATTCCCTCATCAAAATCTCTTATCAGTCGTAAACCAAAGAAGTCCTTTCCGTAAATGATTGTCCGGCACTTTCCCGGGAGGTTACTGCCAGCTTTTTCAATCCCGTACAAAATTGGTTTGGAGGCTGCACGGAGTTTCCGATCAGATGCGGCACTCGAAGCCATATTCAATGCGTTAGAAAAGAAAGTATCAAACTTAGTGCTGTACAATTATCCATCCTTCTCCGGCGCTTTTTCGGCTCTTTTCGCTCATCTTTACCACTCTCGGCTCCGTAGTCCCTGTCTCATCTTGCCTTTCTCTTCGGTCGTACCATTTAGGTAATACATTTCCTCTTCTCTTCTTGTATCATCAATCGTTGCAGGAGAGAGTTTTGTCACTGTGTTGAATCCTCATTTTCATGTTTACATTCGATTTTTTTTCCAAAGGGAATAAAATTTAATAATTCTGATTCAGAAACTGGGAATTTGGAAAATCTTGCAGAGTTGAAGATTTGTGTTTGGAAGGGTTCGAGAGGTGTTATCTTCTCGATTTTGTTGCTCCTACGGACTTTACTGATACGATTTTCGGGAATAAAGCTTGCGAGTACGTTCACTAATGTTGTTATTTACAAACACTTTGACCCAAAAATTTGAGCTTTATTTGGGGTTTAACTTTTTTTTTTTTTTGGATTTAGGATCATATGTTTCGATCACCGAAAATCAGCTGTTTCAAAGGCTGGTTCTATCAATAAGGATACGAAGAGGTTTAAGATTAATGTTGATATTGAAGAGAGTAGCTCAAAGGCTGTGTATAACTATTTCTCCACTAAGATCATAGATCAAACATCTTCCGAGGTTAGTGATGACAAAGATAGTGAGTAATAACTTTGCATTGATTGGTGTTTAATCATAAAAGTATATGTTTTCATCTGTTTGTTAGAGGGAATCTCTCAGTTTGGTAGATGATGAAGACAAAAGTCGGATTGAATCCGTTCTTGATTACATCGAAAATATCGATCTTAGACAACGGAGATTACCAGATATCAAGGCTTTCAGCTTCGGCCTAAGAGAGTGGCGCTCAAGAATTAACTGCATCACGAATCCTTACATGTTCGAACAGGTTCGATGCTTCATTTCATGAAGTGTTTTTGAATCTGAGCATGTCCTTATATATCATTACTCAGCGAATCATTTCATGTCTCTATGTTGTAGTTGTTAAGAATAAATTCAGCGGACCTCATTGCTTATGGGAATTCATATTTTTCATCTCGACTTATTGATGCAAAGAAACTGCTGATGCTGAACAAAGCTTTCAAGATCAGATTGGGAAGAGGGTTTTATGGAGAATGCCTGGTAATCGCTTTTTTTTTTTTTAGTTTTATCAAGATCCGCTTGTTTTATAAATCACTGACAGAGTCATTTGATTTTGTTTTTATGTGTAGGGAATGCGTGCAGATGGTAACCATCAACTAAGCGATGAACTAGGCAAGCTACTTAGTCTACAAAGTGCTGCAGCTGGTTTGAGGTAAATTTAATTTTTTTTATGATGCTTGCATCTGCTGTTATGAGGAATTGTTGATTGCTGTTATGAGGAATTGTTGATTGTATGTTAGTAAAATCTCCTTAAAAACAGGCCAATAGGAGCTGTTACATTCATGCAACGGAATAATCTCAAAATGTGCTTCGACGATATAACCGATACATCTGAAGTTGCTAAGGTTGGTTTGTTTCATATTTGACTGTAAGCTCTTTGTTATTGTTGTTTTTGGTTTGGTGATCGATTAGACTTACATATTTAATGTTTTTAATCTTTTGGAAAAGGCTTATGGTGGAGGTGGAGTTTCTTGCTCAAGCTCGTTCATCATAAGAATGGATGAATATAATCAATGGATTGCGAAGAATCCAACTTGACCACACTTCTTAGCGACCAATCTTAAAGCTAATGTCTCTGACACATTGGCATTGTGAAAGACATTAGACTCCAAAGTCAAGTATCAAGTAACAAGTTTGGTGGGTGGATAACAAAAGGTTGGGCTGATAAAGTTAATAACTGAAGAAGGAGAGTAACTTTGAGTCGTTCCCTTTCTTGAGCCTTTTTCGCGTAAAGATAGCCTAAACCGTCTTTTCATTTCGGTTCACTGTTAAGATTACGCTTTTGTTTGGTTCGTTAAGGCGGTAAGATCGAACGGCCTATAGAAAGAAAAACTGAAGAAGTGCAAATGTATACTTTTTCTTAGGCAACTTTGGAAACATAATTTGTATTTATATGAGTGAAGATTATACAATATCAATGAAAGAAAAAAGAGTTACCAAAGATAAACTTCGAGCAACACCAAAATGAGATATGAGTCAAAAACTGATGATTGCCATAAAATTGGAAACTTCAAAGATCATGAAAAAATGTTATGCATTTGAATCAAAGAAGTGTCAGAGAAAATAACGTGAAAGAAGTGTTAGAGAAAATAGTGTGATAATTTTGAAGTAGTTAAATAAAAGTGTGATTATTGAAATATACACTGGAAAATCATCAATATATAAACTTGAGATTTAATAGAACATGTGAATTTAAACAGAAATTTTTTTTACAATCGAATATTTTGTTAAGATTGGATTTGAAAACAACTAAAAGGCAATGATACTACATATAATATTTTTTGTGCTTTTGTTTTAAAAGTGTAGAATATATTATGTTAGATTTTTTTTTTTTATTGTTGAATGTTTTTTTTTTGTAAATTATGTTTACAATGGTACTGATTTTTTGTGATCTTAATTATAATTTTTTAACAAGGTTAAAATGTCTTTCACTCATTTTTTTTAGATTTTGAATCCGTCAAGATTATTCAAATAAATATTATATTTTGAAGGTTATTTTCACATAATTTTTTCAGTAAAAAACTAAAAATATATTTTGTTTTAAATAAATATTTTTTTGTATTTCCTATATTTTTATTTTTAACTTTTAGTTTATTCAGTCCAATTTAATATTTTTCCTATGTAATAAGTATTATTTTCTACAGTTTTCTACAGTTTTTCCCACTGTATGTGACAAAAACATATATGAGAATTATCTCCCTTCCTCTTTTGTTGTTCTTTCATCTTTCTTTTATTTATTCATTTTCATTTATCGTTTCGCGGCTAAATCGATAGCTTCTGCTTGGTACGTTCTCATTCTCCATCTTCCATCAATCCATCAATTCTCAATCTCGCTTCTCTATTCATCAATTTGATTGTCCTTGATTCAATTGTTTGGTCGAGAGAGAGAGAGAGCTTGCTTACCTCGAATTTCGAATCATCTCAAATAACGTCGTGAGATCTGATCCCGAAATGCTCACGTTCTCCATGAATTTTGATCTATTTTTCTCCGTTTTCTTCTGTGTTTGATCCGTAATCTAGCCGAGACTCTAAGCTCGTCGAGATCGCACTGAACCGCTCTAATCTCTGTGCTCTGGCTTATCCATCCTGATCTTTCGCAATGGTGGTCTGCAAATGTAGAAAGGTATGATTTCGTTTTATCATCTTTCGGAAGCTTTACTGTTTCGTGATTTCGCATCTGAGCTTTTGAGTTAAATATTGGGAAATAGTTTTCGATTTGTTTGCATGTGTTCCCTTGATTTGGATTTGCATTTTTGTTTTCCAACTCTCTGTAATTTTGTTAGAGAACATGATGAACTATTTATTTTTGCTTGGCTCATCAAGTGAACGCTAATGCTTTTTTTTCTTTTTCTTGTTTTCAGGCTACCAAGCTGTATTGCTTTGTTCACAAGGTCCCTGTTTGTGGGGAATGCATTTGCTTCCCGGAGCATCAAACTTGTGTGGTATGTTGATCAATTGTTACCACGAGCTGATAGTTTTCAAGAGAGAATTAAGTTTCTTCTTGTTTGGAATGTGGTGTCTTTGTTGAAATAGCAAAATTAGATGGAAGATCTTTCACTGTTGAACAGAAGCATTTTTGGTTTAGTTGTTGATTGATATCTACTATCTACATGCAATATTAAAGGATAATCTTGATACATGGTGCTTAAGTGGTTGTGTGGTAATATAACTGACACATTAAGAATTCAATATTTTGCAGAGTAGAAGCTCTTTCCTACTGTGTTTATTTTCTTTAGTTACACATTTATGTGTGCATAAGTAGCCGTGCACTCTAATTTATAATCTTTCTGGAGCCATCTTTTACTCCTACTAAAGTTGAACAGTGTTCAAATTTTTTTTTTTTTCTCTTTTCTTCTTCATGGTTGACATGGAGGGACAATGCTGAAAGATGTTTTTTTTTTCATGTTGTACTCAACAGGTCCGGACTTATTCAGAATGGGTGATAGATGGAGAGTATGACCAGCCTAAGTGTTGTCAATGCCAAGTAGCATTTGATGAAGGGGCAGGTCTTCAAGTCACTCGGTTGGGTTGCTTGCGTATGTTATCTGACTCTCGCTATTACTGGGCTGAATTTTTATATCCGACTATCTACAACTAAATATATGAAACTATCTTTACCTTCTATTTGTATTAGATGCTATACATACAAGTTGCTTGATTTCACTTATCAAGAGCTTTCCTCCTCATACTGCACCTGCTGGCTATGTCTGCCCATCATGTAACACCCCTGTAAGACCTATTGATTCGTATTAAATTTGTAGAAAAACTTATCTTGTGTTCCTGTTTCTATCGCATTGTTTTACTTGCGTGTTCGTATACCGTGGGAACTCTTGTTTGGGTGTTTGGTGTCTCATATTTATACATGGATTTTGAGAAATATTTGATTTGGAGTGATTTCATGTGTTTCGCTATAGCAATAATGAGCACTTGATCAGTGTTGTTCCTTCTTTCTAGCCATAGAAACATTTTAAAGAGTATTTGCATGTCTTTTTTGGAGGAGTTGGGTGTCTCGTTTTGGACCTAACTTTATAGGTTAAATGTTGTAAAACTGTTTCAAGTCAATAATAATACCTATCAATTTGTTCGTAATGTAGCAGATTAAAGTCAAGCAATCATTTTTACGCCTTCCAGTATAGATAAATCTTGGAGAAGTAATTAAAATTAGAGTATCTGATGATAGGTTATTCATGATCTCTTGAGTCTTTCTATTAAACTTCTGATGACTTTGAGCTGCTTCCTTTGTTCTGGTGTGTAATAGGGCACCCTATGATGTAATATACTGGATGTTATCTAGGTTATTTGGTCCTTTGGGTGTGAGTTAAATGCCATTCCTTTCTGTCTTTCTTTATTTACTTGGATTTTTTTATTTTGTATAGCCTGGTTTTATCTTATCTTACTTCGAAATGTTGGTCGTTGCTGGGAGGGAGCGTGCCATATTATAGTTCTCTTATGGTCTTCAAATGCAGATATGGCCTCCCAAGATGGTAAAAGATGCAGGATCTCGGCTTCATGCACTGTTAAGGGAAGTGATTTTGCAGGTTAGTTTTAGTTCAATTGCTGTTACAGATTATCCAACTTTTTCTTCTTGAAAGTATTCCTTTTCTAGTGTTGCCCCCACTTAGACATGTCTCAATGAGAGCGTATAATTATTTCCACTGATGTGTCGCATTGTTTATCTTGACTTGTGAACGCTATTACATGGCCCGAAAGGATTGCTGTATTAGTTAGATTTTTATGGTCTGTTCTCTATGTGACAGACTGGTCTTGAGAAGAATCTATTTGGGAGCCATCCAGTTTCTCGATCCACCGAATCTCGTAGCCCACCTCCTGCATTTGCTTCAGATGCATTAATTAATGTACCATCTCATATACAAGAAGGGAAGAATCTTCCTGATGGTTATTCAGTAGCTGGAAATGGAGAATATTCCAAATCTGCGGTTTCAGAGATAGTTGAAATAGATGTTCCTGCTTCTGCTGGGAATTACATGAAAACCTCAAGCCCTGGAGTAAGATTCTTCTAAGAACTTTTGTTTTTCCCACGAAAAATATTTGCTGTTTCTAATTTCGCTTCTCTGGTTAGTCACAATGTCTCTAACTTATAATTTATGCTTGTATATAGCTTGCTAATGCTGCTGCACGTAAAGGTGTACCCACTGTGGACAGGCAGAACTCCGAGACTCTATATTATGCTGACGACGAAGACGGGAATAAGAAGAAGTACTCAAGAAGAGGTGGCATATCGATTAGCGGGTCGTTATGCGGCATATCGACTATCGCTATATCCGTCGCGGTGAAAGTGATTGGGATTTCATCCGCCACTGGTTGCTTCCACTTCGATGCGGTGATAGCTCGTCGTTCGTGTTTTTGGACGGAACGAACCGAATCAGTACAATCCTGCAAACCTCCCATGATTATGTGGATCCGTTGAATTTGGGCTGCGGGTTGCGGGCTTCCATCCTTATCGTCCCGATCGCGTTTGTTCACTTCGTTGGGTCGATCTTTGTTATTTTGTCGCTGGTCTTTGCCGTTGCCGGAGGCGGCTCGGCGTTCTCGCGGGAGTCGAGCTTGAGTTTCCCGGACAGATAATCTTCGACGGCGTGATCCCGAAAGTGATCACAATCTTTTAGCTCGTGTCCTGTCCTCCTGTGATATGGGAAGAATTTGGAACCATCGAACGACTTATCGCCCTTAGTTGCGGACTCATCATCCTTGCGAATGTACTTGTTCCAATCCGGCGGTTTGTCGGAGACGTGGTAGCTGGAGGAATTCTTTTCGTCATAATGCTGACGAGGCTCTTTCGGCGCGCTGTTAGCCGGTTTTTCCTTGGGAGCTGCGGCAGTTTTCGAACGGTCCGACTTTTTGGCTCTCGCAGCTCGCTCCTCGTAGATCTCGATGAACGTGGTGGCTCGGTGGAAGGCGTCCTCAAGGCTAGTCGGTTCTTTTTTCTTGAGATCCTCCCAGAGTGGTTCATCTTCTCGCATTCCTTGACGTAAGGCGATGAGCGCGATGGCGTCCGGACATTCGACCTTGGCGATGATTTTGCGGAAGCGTTCCACATATGTGCGAAGGCTTTCGGTCTCACTCTGAACGCAGTTCCAAAGCTCGGTTAGGTTGGTCTGCTTGTCGATGAACATCGAGTAGTGCTTAAGGAAAGCTGACGATAGGTCCTCGAAACTCCCTATCGAATTTGGGGTGAGTCGAGTAAACCAGTTGAGAGCCGTGCCTCCGAGTGTCTCGACAAAGCGTTGGCAGAAGATGGCATCGCGTGTTTCGGGTGATAAGTCGGCGCGGCCCATGGCGATGGTGAATGCTACGAGATGCTGTTGGGGGTCGTCTTCTCCCTTAAAACTTGGCACCTCTCTAATTTTGCCGTGGTAGCGTTGTCGGACGCTTGTAATCGCCTCGGTGAACGGGGTTTTACTTGTTTACCTGAGCACCTGGTCGAGCTCTGGCGCCGAGCTCGTGGCCCGATGAATTTGCGAATTCATCTCTTCGAGTCGTTTGATGACGTTCTCAAGTTCAGGGTTCTTGTCAGACGACTCATGTGTTCCTGCAGTCGGTGCAGGGGTTCCCGTTCTTCTGTTAGATCCGCGAAGCTCTCCTGTTTGAGTCGAACCGAACAGGTTCCGGATGATGGGATCTGTTCTGCCACGAGTCCTGACTGGATTTTGCTCCTGGGTGCCGGTGACGTTTCCACCGGCTTCAGAAGCGGCCTGCCTGGCTTCGATGTTAGTTACTTTATCGGTGAGGGAAGCCAGCATAGCCTGGATTGCGATCAAGGGATCGACTTCGTGTGCCGCGCCGCCAAGAGGAGGTGGGGGCGGAAGTTGTTGATCCGGGTGATCGTTGTCGTTGGGATCGGCAAGATTCTGGGGACCGTTGCGTTGTGATCGGCATGATCATGAGCTTGAAGGATGTTATCTTGTGGACCGACATCCTGCGGAATCCCCTGATTTCCTTGCATGTTGCCGGCGTTGAGCGCGGCGTTGGCTCCGATTTGAGGGTCATTGACAAAGCTGGCGATTTTTGGGGTTGTTGCATCTATTGTAAGATAAACGGTGATGGTAAAGTTATTTAAATGGACGATGTTTGCTTAATCGTCACGTGATATAAGTTTTGTTGTACTGAAATTTTCCTAGCTTTTTTTCAGGGATATGATAATGGGATATACATACATATCTGCGTTTTCGTTTGACAAGTTATGGATATCTTTTTTTGACTGGTAAATGAAAACTTTATGTAGTGTCGAAGCTTTTCTTCTCGGGCACTTGGTGTGGGAGCCGAAGCTCACACTGTCAAAACTTATAATTTATGGGGGCTCGAAAATTCTATTTTAAAAGAACTCAAGGATCGAAAATGCAAAAAGAATATTTTATTGATATTTTTCCGAAAGTACAAGAATAATTAGCAAAAGCTGAAAAGTCTTATATTGCTAAAGCTCTTAATACTCGGATTTGGGATGATCTGAACCTAGTACAAGCGTCTATATTTATACTAGAAGACCTAGGAGGCTGAAACTCTTTCTGGGCGATGTGTGACTTTGTTCCTTCCTTCCAGCCGCCGACTTAGTCTTTTGGGCCCGATTCCCGGCCCGAAATCTCTAGCAGCCCGTCACGTAGTCTGATCCTGATCCGGCCCGATTTTTATGAACAGTGTCCGATGAACAGTAGACCGTGAATAGTAATCCGTGAATAGTAAACCGGGTCTCGACTGAGCGTAAATTGATTTTCCGGTTAACTTTTCCTCGGGATGAATAGTGTTTTATGAACAGTATTTTAACGGTTTTTCCCGCTTGAATAGTGTTCCGAACATTTCTATGATTTCCGAGACCGAACCGCTCGTTTTTCTCTTTTTGAACCTTCAGCCGTCTGCTTCGTGTGTTGATGTTCAGCCACCCGCTCTCTGCCTGGCATGCATGGGCGGCTGACTATGGTCCATGGGCGGCTGGACAAAGCTCGTGGGCTGCTGGACAATGATCGTGGGCTGCTGGCCAAAACTCGGGATCAGAACGTGCGAACGTCTTGCCTTGGATCGATTCCGAGCCCGGGATTATGCTCGAAGGAAGGGTGATGGGCGGCTGGCCATGCTCGGGGTAAGTCCAGCCGCCATGTCCTGATTGAAGCGTGATGGGCGGCTGAAGCATGCTCGGGATGAGTTCAGCCGCCATGCACTGATGAGAGGATGATGGGCGGCTGAAGCGGGATGCTCGGGATAAGCTCAGCCGCTATGTACTGATTGACGGGATGTTGGGCGGCTGAAGCATGATGCTCGGGAAGAGTTCAGCCGCCGTGCACTGATTGAGAGGATGATGGGCGGCTGAAGCGGGATGCTCGGGATGAGTTCAGCCGCCATGCACTGCTTGACGGGATGCTGGGCGGCTGGAGCATGATGCTCGGGATAAGTTCAGCCGCCATGCACTGCTTGACGGGATGCTGGGCGGCTGAAGCATGATGCTCGAGATAAGTTCAGCCGCCATGCACTGCTTGACGGGATTATGGGCGGCTAAATCATGATGCTCGGGATAAGTTCAGCCGTCGTGTCTTGATGCAAAGATGTTGGGCGACTGGAGCTTGGTTCGGGACAAGTCTAGCCGCCAAGGTTTGGTGAAGAGATGGGGGCGGCTGAAGCGTGATGCTCGGGAGGAGTTCAGCCGCCATGTACTGATTCAAGCATGGTGATGGGCGGCTGAAGCATTGCTCGGGATGAGTTCAGCCGCCATGTACTGATTGACGGGATGTTGGGCGGCTGAAGCATGATGCTCGGGAAGAGTTCAGCCGCCGTGTCTTGATGCAAAGATGCTGGGCGGCTGGAGCATTGCTCGGGACAAGTCCAACCGCCATGTATTGCTCGACGGAATGCTGGACGGCTGAAGCATGATGCTCGGGAAGAGTTCAGCCGCCATGTTCGGTGATCCGTTTGATCCCGATCTTGAGTTCTCGTTCTATCAATCTACGAGGAGGGGATTTTGACCCCAACACTTGGATGGAACTTTTCAAACAGCTGGACTTGTGTTTTTTTTTTTTTGGACTTGTGGTATTGAAATCAAATGAAGTCTTTAAATATTTTATTGGACCCAGTCTGATCGTCAATCCAGAATTTGTTTAAGTGGATGAATCAGGTTAACAGGTTTAGTTGATTTACCATGTCTTTCGTCTCTATCTTACACCACGCCTTGCCAATTGCCATCTTAGATTGCATCAATCTTTGTTCTCTTTGCCTTTGGTTTCGTACAAGTAACGGTCACATTCATATAGCATCGATGGCGTTGTGATCAGGTTATGGTGCATATTTAATGGACTTGTTACATGTTTAATGCGGCCCGTAATGAACATGTTTACTATTATTAAATGCATTACAATAAAGATGAGGGCTTCTAAGCCCATTTGCTATTGGCTAAAATAAACGTGGGAAAAAAGGTTTTCGAACTAAGAAGCATGCAAATACTTTTTTTTTTTTTTAGCATGCAAATACTTTCTAGATGAAATGGTGAAACCGTGAAAGTCATCTAGAAGAAGATAATAACTATCTACGTAGACTAGGGTTAAAAATGGCAGAAAAAAAAAATTGAAAATTGAGGCAAACTTTGACCAAAGCTTGATTTGGGTCGGGGTTTTAACTTCTGGATGTGGCTTCTTCACCCCTTGGTCAGAAAAGAATGGGTGGCACTTCTTTTCTTGTCCTGGGTGAGGTTTGGGCTCCACTTCTCCATGGACTTTTTTTAAGAAGCCTAACATATATCATATATGTTTTTACTAAATTAGGTGTATCTTTCTAACAAAATATTCAAATAACTTCATTCTATTTACTTATTAAATATAGGGTCCGATTAGTGAATAAAAACGGAACGGTTGTAGTAGCTGTTAGCGAAAGCCGTAAGCTGTTAGTGAATAGTGCAAAACTGTAAGAAGAAAAAGTTTGTAAAAATGGTGTGAAAAGCTGAAAATATCGCTTTTACTGTAACGTTTGTAAATACTTTTGTAATTGGTAACAAAAAAAATAGTAGACTTCTAACCCCTTTGGTTGGATGTTACCAATGAAAGCCATAAAGTAGCTTAATATCCACCATTAATCATCCGAAGACTGGTCTTGGAAGAGCTCTGTCTATGGTTAGCTTTTTGGTACATCGGATATATCTTATTACGTATTTGAATATGGAAGCAACATATATAAGCGGCCGCGTGTCACTATTAGGTAAGCAACATTAGCGGCCATCCTCCTATAGTGATGGACCCGCGCTGCGTAATATTAATCATAATTTGAAACATGTTATGAATATCACATCAACAAAAAAAAATGTTTGTGTACAAACGTATGAAGACAAAAAGAGAAACATAAATAAATTGGTTGAGTAAAACCACTAATGAATTCCTCTCGCATAAAACCATTTGTGGAGAGACCCTGTAACGGAAGGAAGTGACTCTGTTATATTACTATATACGAACCGATTACGCAAAAAAAAAAAAAAAAAAGACAGAGTTATATTTCATTTGATTTACACTTTTATATTCGGTAAGAAAAATGATTAGTGAACACTTATAAATTCACGCGATTGTCTACAATTATAATGTCGTGTATAGTTAATATAAATTATCAATTTACCTGACAAATATGTTCCTTCAAATTCTTTTTATCTGAAATCGGTCAGTTATTTAAGCATCAAAACTTTTATAATAATAACTCTCATTTACAGATCCATATTAGTAGTAAGTTTTATTTTTATCTTATGATTATGAATCAGATGCATTCAGTTTACAAATCCCTTATCTAGAGGGTAGACATATCCGCATATATAAAAATATAAAGATAATCAATGTTCCAAAAATTGTAGTAAAGTATATATTACACTAGTGTCACATAATATAAATAATGCTGGGAAAGTACGCAACGAAAGTACTTCAAATTCTTAAGACACGTGAAATCACACATGCATGGATTTCAAATTAAAGCCCCAAGTAAACAAATAAAATCTCTTCTAAGATATAGTGCATGCATGAGGTGTTCAAAATTAGAAAAGATATAGTGCATGCATGCTTCACACCGTTATGTTGGCTTAAATATGTTTACTCTGTTTTCTCTTTCATAAATGATTTGTTAGCACATTCTAGGAAGATAATTTCAACCTAATTAGTAATTACTTTCTAATAAGTAAGGAAGTTGACAGTATGTTTTACTGATTTCGGAGGTAAGTTCAAACTTCAGTTCGTGATCTTCAAGTAAAAGAAGAAGAGAGGCCAGTATTACTATCTCCGTCTTGTTTTATACTAATATATTAAATAATTTAACTTTTGTTAACTATTTTTTTGGGTTTTCAATTTATATGCATCATTTAATCACTTTACTTAATTACCTCTATGAACTCTATGAAACGAATAGACGGAATTGTAGTCTATGTTTCCGATTTCATAACTAAAAGGGCACGTAATGAAGAGAGGAATTCATAACATTTATATATGGGATATATCTTATGAATTGAATAAACTTAGGTATAGGTATAAGAGAACGTGGCTACCAAAACTCTTATGGGAATGAACGAAAGACATGTTGATTGTCCTTTTCTAGCTTTACACTTTCGCGTAGATGCCGATAGATATATTTATTGAGCGTATAGGCGGATTAGTCGGCTTGCTATCAAACAACCTCGTGGACTAAAAGTAGTTTATTGAGTGTTTTTAGAGAAAAAGAGGATTATTGAATCTTAACATATATATTAGAAATCCTCTTTTTAGGAGAGTCTTTATATGCTTAAATAACCTCGTGGACTATTATTAGCTTATGAATGTTTTTTTTACCCTTGCTAGCTTTGGTAGAGATAAAAGTGCAGCAAATGCAAATATTCGATAATGCAACGTTGGCGATCGAATAGGACAAAAAAATACTTTTTTCATATGGGCTCTGGAGTATATATTAGTTACATTAAACTACGTGATTCCCATGCATACATTATATATATATTCCCTCAAAGTGAGAGGTCGACCGTCGACGTCAGAGGGAGATAGGTCAAACACGAAGTTCGTATGAATGTGTTAACAAAATATGATATACATTTGTGCACATGGACGATTCCATATCAACCGGACTTCATGCTTTCCCCCAACTTCACTTTAAATGCATATATCCAATGTACATTAGGTCTGAGCAAAATACGTGGATCGGAAAAAAGTTCTATTTTCTTTAGTTAATTGAAATATTTTGGGTATAAGTTTATATGGTTCAATCGAATCAACCTAACGGATCTTGGTTTTGTACATCTGTCATGTGGTTCGACCACACCTTGTTTCACCATTCAGAAGAAAAATGTAATTATGTGTGTCAGTGTTTTAGATAATAATAAAAAATTATGAACCACAAGTGGTTCAAGTTTTAAGCCAAATAATGAGTTAAGGTTGTGAATGGGGAGTGGATAAAAGAGTGGTCCAAGAGTGGGAGGACCACATGTGGTCCAAAATCAAAATGGTCACCACTCATGCAAGTGGTCCAAAATGATGTAAAAAACCCAAAAGTGAAACACCCATAAATGAACCATATGTGATCCAAAAATGTGAAGGCAAATACAAATCCCACTCTCAACAGTTTTATACACGAAAATAGGTGTGGTTTTTGGGTGTTTTTTTTTTGTTGGTGTTTTTTTATTATCAAAAAAAGAAAAGTTGGTATATAATAACAAATAAAAAAAACGTGTCTTAACTAAAAATTTCACCTACTTTGAACAATATTATCTATATATAAGGAGTGTGAAGATTTCATTTTATATATCCTTACTCACCTTCATTCAAGATATACAAGTAAGTTTTTCTCTCTTTAGAATTTTTTTATTATACTTGTTAATTTATATTAACATAAAAACTAATAGAGATTCTTAGTTTAATATTCTGTATAAATTAATTTTCAATTTATAGGAAGACATAGAATAAGAGTATAAAGTTAGTATTATGAATAAAATTAGTTTTCTAATGATAAAGCACATTTAATATTTTATTAATTAATTTTACACATGTTAACCTATGTTATTAACAATTATACCATCAAATAATTTTGAGATTAAGAAAAATATATTAATTACAAATTTCTATTAAAACATATCATATAAACTTGAAAAAAAAAATTTCTATTGTACATATGATTAAAATTATGTATAATTATATTTTAAGAATAATTTATTTCAGATATAAGAAATTTAATAGATATACACATGTAAATGTATCTTTATTATCATTTGACTTATTTTTTTTGTTAGCTCTTAATAAACAATTTAGTGCATATTTTTTTGTAATGTATACTGATCCAATTAAATAGTAAATAGGAACATGATAAAAAAATAGTTTAAGAGCATAAAGTTAGTATTAGGAACAAAATTACACTACAAAAAAATAGATCAGTTTACATCATTTATTTTTAATATTTGCATTAGTTATAAATGATGTAAAAACCTCTTACATCATTTAACTAAATGACTCTAAATGGAGTGATACAAATAATTTACATCATTTTATTAATAACTGATGTGAATATACAAAATATTTACATCAGTTATGATAATTGGTGTAAATGTATATGTATCAATTACAAAAAATTTATGTTAAATATTTATATCAGTTAGTAAAAATGATATTAATATTTGGTTTAGTTAGAAAAATATATTGTAATAAATACTTAATTTAGATACCATTATTTTAATAAATATTAATTTGATAAATTTGATTTTTTAAAAAATAAAAATAATTTATCTAACTAAATAAATATAGATTTATGAAGATTTATTTGTATTTGTTTATTCAAATAATTATAAATATTCTTATTGGATACTTTAGAATATTCCCAAATATCACTATTCTATAAATTTCTAACTAATTATCCAACATAACAAGAATATATGATTTCCATATATATACACAAATTGTCTCCACTTCCTCACATCCATCCATTTACCCATGTGGGATGTGTTGAGTTAGTGCATTAATTACTTGATTTTATAACATAATTGATGAGATTCAGTTTTACAATTTAGTTATAAACTTAGCTAATTATTATATATTTGACAGGTTTTACCCAATTAAGTATCAATTGTTTTATTAATACAAATTAGTCTTATTTACTATCAAATGCCTCTAAATTATGCAAACTAAGATGAAAATAACATCATTTTTATTTAATTGATGTTCATAAAAAATAGTTACATAAATTAGTTTTCACAACTGAAGTTATTTCACATAATTAATTTTATTTGATTAATATCTATTCTATAAGCATCAATTTTTATTGATCTCAATTTGATATCACTTTAATAAGTGATGTTAACTAAAAAAAAAAAAATACATCATTTATTAAATTGATATAAATTGATATAATAATATCAATTTTTTTAAAGTGATACAAATTAGTATAAATTATATCAGTTTACTGAATTGATAATAAACTAAATAGTAAATAGGAGGATGAAAAAAAATGTTTTGTAATTTATACTGATTCAAAGTAAATAGTAAATAGTAGGATGAAAAAAATAGTTTAAGAGCATAGAGTTATTATTAGGAATATAATTAGTATTCAAATGATTAAGGATATTTATTATTTTATACTTGTTAACCTATGTTATTAATAATTATACCATCAATAATTTTGATATTAAGAAAAATGTATTATTTTCCGATATCTATTAAAACCTATCCTATAAACTTAGAAAAATATTTCTATTGTACATATGATTAGAGTTACGTAAAATAATTATTTGAAGAATAATTTTTCAGATATAATTATATTTGAAGAATAACTTCTCTAATAATTTGAAATAGTTTTATAAATATAAATGCATTTTATATTTTTTAAAATGAGTTAAACAAAATAAAAGATTATATATAAAATAACAAATGAAAATTTTAAAATATAAAAATTAATCTCACAAAACTTTCCATTACTTTAGCTATTAGCTATTAAATGTTTTAATTGATAACCTGTTTTGAAATGTAGTGGTGATGCTTTAAATGTTAAATTTAAAACTTATTTTGCATTAAATTTGTATGTAAATTTTTTTTAAACTATGCACTTGTTAATGTATTGGTTTATATAATGCTATAAGTTATTATTAGTAAATTTATATAATAAAAATAAAATGTTATATTTAATTTATTTTTTTATTGTAGAAATGACATCAAATCGTCGAGGAAACACAAATTCTTTCGAGGAAAGAAACTCAAGTACTCATAATCAAACTGCAGCACGGGTAACTTTTTGTTTTAAATACTTTGAAAAATAAAAGTTATTTCAAATTTTGATTATAATAAATATTTTTTAATAATCGTAGAATGAATCTAATTTCAAATGGACCTATCAACGAAAACGAAGACTTATTGAATTGTATGACGAAGCACTTGCCATGAATAATTATTCTCTTAAAGATCCGACACCTTTTGGTAGAGAGTTTATCACAAAAAAAATTAATGAAGAGTTCAATATGAGTGTTAACTATAAGTTTTTCGAAGAAAAACTTGATAATTTCAAAAAGAAGTATAAGAAGTGGAAAGCTCTCATGAAAACGTCAACCGACATTTAGGTTGATCCGACAACATCCATGATATCTGCATCTGAACAATGGTGGAAAGACCATGAAGCGGTAATTACTTATATTTAATCTCATATCACAAAATATTTATTTAACTAATGTAGATGTATAAAATATTATATATTCACAAATTTATAATTTTTTACCAGGGGTGTAAAATAATAAAATCACTTCATCGCAAACCGCCAGAATTTTGGGAAGTGATGGAACGTTGTTTCTCATTATATCATGTTCATTCGCAACCTCAATATTCTGTAAACCAAAGAAGAGTCGAGATGATGAATGTGGGTGTACATAATGATGAAAACCATGTGAATTCAGACACAGATGGGAGTGACAGGGAACAGACTCACGTGCCCGAAACACAAGAAACTGAAGAGGTGTATCGTGTTAACATTGACGATGAATCACGCCCTGTAACTGAATTTACCCGTGAGGCGATCCAAATTCCTTCTTCTAGAAGTCAACAACGGGGGGGGGGGGGGGGTGATATGAGGCATTTTCACCTCATTCTAACCATTGTTTTCAAGTTTTTATCGAGTCTTTTTAGTCTTTATCGAGTCGTTTCAGGTCATTAGGAGGCTTTGGACGAGGTTTGGAGTGATTAGAGCCTTTGGAGCATAAAAGAATCATATTGGAAGAAAAAAAGGCGAATCTGTGAAGAATTACCAATTTCACCTCGGAGCACCTGCTCGGCACCCAGCGAGCACCTGCTCGCGATTCCGGAGAAAAATAAGGAAGGTCGATTTGACCTAATCCCAATCACGAAAAAGAGGGACCAGCCGCCTATGATGACCCGATTATATATATTTCCTTTAGTCTTAGGTTTTTAATAATCTTTACCTATCTTATTTCTTTATCTTTTACCTTTTACCTTTAGTTTTCCTATTCTCTAGAGAGCTTTGTATTATTTTTGGGAGAGGAATCTCTGCAACACCTGGAGAAGAATTTCAAACCCAAACTTCAAGTGCAATGGCAAGTTACCGCCAGGGTCAATGGGTTTTCCGATCATCGGAGAGACATTTGAATTCTTTAAGCCTTGTGGATTTCTAGAGATCCCAGCCTTTTTTCAGCATAGGATGCTAAGGTCAATTCCTCTTTAAATACACATATATATATATATATATATATATATATATATATATATTCTGAACCCTCTTAATTTCTGTTTTTATTAATGCATTCTTTTAATCCAATTGCTATGTTTTCTTATTCCATGTCTGAGTATATCTCTTAGTTAGGTTAAGGCTTTCAAAGGAATTCATGAGTTAAGGGATTAAGCACAAATAGGCTAATAAATCGATGTCTTCACCCTTGTTGTTCTTAATGCTTAAATCGAATTGATCACTTGATTTTATGATATTAGGTTTAACTTAGACAGCGAGAGTTGCTAGGTTGCTAGAAGAAACATTGGTGAGCAATTTGTTCTATGCCTGCGAGAGTAGATGTGTAGGAGAATTGTGAACAAATCAAACCTATCCTTAATGCTTGTCTGCGATTTCTAAAACTAACGAGAGTTGGGATTTTAGGTTGTTAGATAAAGTTATTGATGCCACGAGAGTGGATTGATATTATCTTTATGTTTGAGTTCTAGACTTGTGCTTAATCATTGCCTGAATAGTTGTTTGATCCGTTGCTCTGAATTGCCTGCAAAATCCCTTGACCTAGCGCTTGCTTTATTTATTTTTACATCCCGATTTTAGATTAGTTATTTGTTACCAAAGCAATCAAACTCTTATTGATCTGACTTAGCTCTAAATCTAGCTTATAGAACCATAGTGTAATACTTGGTCTTCGTAGGATCGACCCCTAAGTACTACTACGATTTGCTGTGCACTTGCAGTAGGAAAATAGGGTTTAAAACTCGTGTATCAAGTTTTTGGCGCTGTTGCCGGGGACAAAATTATTACCTTTGGTTTTCGGCGAAATTTTTAGTCTAAGATTTACTAACTTGTTCTTCTTTTCTTCTCTTGTGTGTGTTTCAGGACAATCAAGAGATAGCAAGGTTAGAACGAGCTGATTAGAAGAAGAAGTCGGATTCAGCCAACATGGGCGACGAAACCGATAACCGAGCTTCTAGTGGCTATGTAGCTGCTGAAATTCGAAGGATAGAACAGCAGATGCAACAGTTACAACAACAGCTACAACCACAGCAAAAGCGTGCCATTGGAGACATTCACGCGCCTCATGCTTACTACCAAAACAGAGCCGCAATCATTCCACCCGCAATTCAGAGGCAGAACTACGAGATCAAACCTGAGATGATCGCAATGGTGAAGCAACACTTGTTTCACGGCTTCCCTGCAGAAAATCCGATGGACCATATTGAAGATTTCGAAGAAATCTGCAGCACAACCGGTTCGAATGGTGTACCTCCGGATTTTCTGAAGTGCAAGCTGTTCCCTTTCTCTCTTGCGGAAAAAGCTTCACGCTGGCTGAAGTCATTACCACCTGGATCTTTGGCGACATGGGCTGATGCTAAGTCGGCATTCCTGGACAACTTCTACACCAAGTCCAAGACCGCAGCTCTGAGGAACAAGATATCCTCGTTTCAGCAACACCCCGGAGAAACCTTCGATGAGGCGTGGGAGAGATTTAAGAAGTATAGAAGAGAGTGTCCTCATCATGGGTTCAGCGATGAGCAGATCCAGAGCACTTTCTATGATGGTGTTAACTGGGACCATAAGAATGCTTTGAATACAGCCAGCAAAGGCGATTTTTATACAAAGTCCAAGGAGGGTGCGTTTGAGCTGATTGAGAACTTGGCTACAAGTTCTAGAAATCGCTGCCATGAGTATGATGAGCCTAGATACGTCAACAATGTTGAATCGCAGAAGATTGATGATCTGGCAGCAAAAGTGGACCTGTTGTTGAAAAAAAATCAGAGAAGTATCCAGCTTTGTGCGAACAAAAGGGATGAGTCGTATGCTGAGGTGAACTACTTGAATGGAGGCTATGTGGATAATCAGAGATTTCAAGCTCATGCGTCTAACTCCCATGACGAGCTGACGTCCCTTATGCAATTGGTTTTACTCAACCAACAAAAATCTGCTAATGAGATCAATGTTAAGGTGGACATCATGTACTATGATCTCCATAGTAAGTTTGAGGCTGTGTGGACTCACATGAAGCAGCTTGACATTCAGATTTCGCAGACTGTCGAATCGATTAGGAGGGCACAAGGAACTCTTCCTGGGAAGGTTGAAAAACCTAAGGCAGAATTCGTCAATGCCATCGAATTGCGCAGTGGAAAGTCACTACACGCATCTGCATCTTCATCTCCAAAATCGGCAAAAGAAAAAGAGGTGACCTCGGAGCACGTGCTCCCACCCGGCGAGCACCTGCTCCGTGGAAATCAATGTGTCCGTAAAAACGGTGGTGCAAACGACCGTACAGCACGCGCTGGAACATCAACCTCACCCTTTGATATTCTCGAAGACGACACAACAGAGCACCCCCACAGATCCGCAGAGCACGTGCTCGACCAGGCTACACAGGCCACTTCCACCTCGAAATCTGCAGTGATTCCAGAGAGGGTTTACACTCCTAAGGTGCCTTATCCAGTTCCACCACCACCATTGAGAGTATTGTCTAAGGTTGAAGATCCTGGAAAGTTCTTGGTCTCATGTTCCATTACAGGAATTAACTTCAAGGAAGCTCTTTTTGATTCTGGGTCTACTGTTAATCTCATGCCAAAGGCTATTGCAGAGAAGTTGAAAATTTCTGAGATAAAGCCTAGTCGAATGAATCTTCGATTTGCGAACTCCTCCTCAACAACATCGTCTGCTAGCATTCACGATCTACCCATCAAAATAGGGGATTGCCTAGTTCCAACTGATTTTCAGGTTGTGGAGATGCGAGAAGGTTATGATATGCACTTGCTTCTTGGGAGACCATTCATGGCTACAGTGGGTGCAATCATTGATATGCCTAATAAGCGAGTCTGTTTTTCCAAGATCGACAAAAATGTTTTCTACAAAGCTATTCCCACAGGAACCACCACACATGCCTCTTGCATCGCTGCAGTGGATAGCGAGGAAGCACGTGCTCCGATCCCGCGAGCACCTGCTCCACCAATCGAGAAACTTAAGGAGAAGACAAAGACGCAGGGAAACCTGCAGTGCAAAAAGATTGCGGGAGGTCCTCAAATGATTTTGATCCCTCAAGGATATGATGGAAACTCGGTTGACTACAAGGTGAGGTGCAAAGGTCATCCTAAACCTTTCTCTAGAGTTAGAGCTATTCTTCCATCAGAGTTGAAAGAGAAGGGTATTGGTGTTGTGAATGGGATGCTGAGTACGGTTTTGAACATGGGAATGTCTGATTGTGGAGCTTGTTTTGGAGCAAGCTCTCAAGCCCAGCCTGACTGATACATGGCACCAAAGTCAAGCTAATGACTTAAACCAAGCGCTTGGTGGGAGGCAACCCACTGGTAAGTGTACATGCTTCGTTTTCTTTCTTTTGCTACTAATTTTTGGTTTTGGTTTTCTTTGTTTCAGCTTTAAAAAAAAAAAAAAAAACGAGCGAGCACCCCAATCTGTTTCCGAGCACCTGCTCCGCCAGGGTGCTCCACGGAAAAAAAAAAAAAGGGATGCACGTCTTCAGGTAAGTTTTCTTGTTCCTACACCATATTTTTTAAAAATCCATTATCTATTTTTTCGTTTCTCATCCGTCCCGGTGTGAAGTAAGTCTGGGGGAGGATGTTGGTACTAATTCCGTTTTCTTTGTTTTGTTTGAGTCGTTTTTGTGAGTCAGTATGTTTTATTGAGTCAAAATTTGGTTGGGATTTATGAACTATCTCTTAGAATGTTGAGCTGGCTGTTTTCACTTAGTGACCATATCTTTAGGATCCATTCAGTTAAGACTAATGAAAAATCCAAAGTCTGACCAGTCCACTAGAGAGACCCATATTTTCCAGCAGATTTTACATACCTGAGCTATTTACGGAGATCTTTCAACTGTAGCTGGTGACCAAAGAGCTTGATTCTCTCATTGACACCTGACATCGACAGCTATTGTGAAAAGCTTATGGTACTCCTTTCCCTTATTCTAAAAATCCTGAGAAACAAATGAAAAGATGAGATGATTTTCTTTTGAGTAAAGGGATAGGAAAATTTCCCATGACCCCACTATTTTACTTTGAAAGGAATGATCACACAAAGGTGGAAACGAGGGAGAGGAAAATTTCCCTTGACCCCATTATTCGTCACACCTTTGCAATAAAAAAAAAAAAGGAGATGATCAAAAGATAAATGCAGAGTATGAGAAAAGAATAAGTCTGGGGGAGAGAAAGAGTACCAAATAGGTGGATTACATGGTTGTATTTGTCAAGGTGTAGTATGGGAAAGATTCTATAAGGTTTTTGGCATTGGAAGCATTGTTAGTCTCTATGCAATGAAGGATAGTTGATGAAGTTGAGATTTTGTGGAGTTATTCTGGAAAAACTGCAATGTGGCTAAGGTGAAGTACATGGTGGTCGATTTTTGGATTGGTTTATAAAGAATGTGGATTACAGGTTTAAGCAGTTGGTGCGATTATTCTGATTGAGAAGGTGAGATCCCTGTTTTCAAACCTCTCTTCTCGGTTTAGGTTTTAGTTTGTTTGAGGACAAACAAAGGTCTAAGTCTAGGGGAATTGATATGAGGCATTTTCACCTCATTCTAACCATTGTTTTCAAGTTCTTATCGAGTCTTTTTAGTCTTTATCGAGTCGTTTCAGGTCATTAGGAGGCTTTGGACGAGGTTTGGAGTGATTAGAGCCTTTGGAGCATAAAAGAATCATATTGGAAGAAAAGAAGGCGAATTTGTGAAGAATTACCAATTTCACCTCGGAGCACCTGCTCGGCACCCAGCGAGCACCTGCTCGCGATTCCGGAGAAAAATAAGGAAGGTCGATTTGACCTAATTCTAATCACGAAAAAGAGGGACCAGCCGCCTATGATGACCCGATTATATATATTTCCTTTAGTCTTAGGTTTTTAATAATCTTTACATATCTTATTTCTTTATCTTTTACCTTTTACCTTTAGTTTTCCTATTCTCTAGAGAGCTTTGTATTATTTTTGGGAGAGGAATCTCTGCAACACCTGGAGAAGAATTCTGAACCCTCTTAATTTCTGTTTTTATTAATGCATTCTTTTAATTCAATTGCTATGTTTTCTTATTCCATGTCTGAGTATATCTCTTAGTTAGGTTAAGGCTTTCAAAGAAAATTCATGAGTTAAGGGATTAAGCACAAATAGGCTAATAACTCGATGTCTTCACCCTTGTTGTTCTTAATGCTTAAATCTAATTGATCACTTGATTTTATGATATTAGGTTTAACTTAGACAGCGAGAGTTGCTAGGTTGCTAGAAGAAACATTGGTGAGCAATTTGTTTTATGCCTGCGTGAGTAGATGTGTAGGAGAATTGTGAACAAATCAAACCTATCCTTAATGCTTGTCTGCGATTTCTAAAACCAACGAGAGTTGGGATTTTAGGTTGTTAGATAAAGTTATTGATGCCACGAGAGTGGATTGATATTATCTTTATGTTTGAGTTCTAGACTTGTGCTTAATCATTGCCTGAATAGTTGTTTGATCTGTTGCTCTGAATTGCCTGCGAAATCCCTTGACCTAACGCTTGCTTTATTTATTTTTAAATCCCGATTTTAGATTAGTTATTTGTTACCGAAGCAATCAAACTCTTATTGATCTGTCTTAGCTTTAAATCTAGCTTATAGAACCATAGTGTAATACTTGGTCTTCGTGGGATCGACCCCTAAGTACTACTACGATTTGCTGTGCAGTTGCAGTAGGAAAATAGCGTTTAATACTCGTGTATCAGGGGGGGGGGGGTGTAAGCCGTACAAGTAGTTCACGTAGAGGTGCAGGAAGCTCACGAGTTGCTACCACAAGTGGTTCTCGAGGTGCTCGTAGGAAACAATCCTTTGAGACAACTCTGACAGATACAATGACTTGATTTAGAGAGTTTCAATGCCAAACTTTCACACAACTACATCCAGGTGCTTTTGACCCAGAAGATTTCGTCCAATTCAGTAAGGCTGAAGAAATATGTGAAGCCATGGGAATTCCAAAATTCAATGACTTTTGGTGCAATAGCATGCGTAAACTTCAAAGAGACAGATTTTGGCGTAAGTATTTTATTGACCATGCTGAAATATCAACTGAAGAAAAATTTAAATTCCTTGAAGCTTTTAGTGGTTGTACTCGCGACGGTGAAAAGTGTGAAGCGGATAGGCACAACGCGACACTCTGAAAGTCCAAGTTCGGGTGATTTTCTTTCAGGCAGTCCATCCTCTGGTGGTAACAATTCTTGGGGTCAAACTTCACATGGACAATGGGGTCACGGTTATCAGCAATGGGGTACACCTCCAAATCCTCCGCCATGGAATGAACCTCCAAATGCTCCACAGTGGGGCACCCCTCCAAGTGCTCCGCAATGGAGTACACCTCCAAATGCTCTGCAGTGGGGTACACCTCCAAAGCGTCCGCATTGGGGTACACCTCCAAATCCTCCGCATTGGGCTACACCTCAAAATGTTCAACAATGGGGAACACCTCCAAATGTTCAGCAATATGGTACACCTCCAAACGTTCTAGAACAGCCCACATCTCCAAATGATTCGCAGTGGGACACAGCTCCGAATGTTTCGCAATGGGGTACTCAATTAAATCCGCCGCAATGGGGTTCTTCGTCAAATGATCCACAATGGAGTTCATCACCAAGTACTCAACAATGGGGTTCTTCATCAAATGCTCCACAGTAGGGCTCTTCATCAAATGCTTTGCCACGGGATTCTCAAAAAAATGCTCTTCAGTGGGGTTCATCATCCAATACTTCACATTGGGATTCATCACCAAATGCTCAAAACTGGGGATCTGCTAGAACTGTGCAACATGGATTTTCAATGGGAGTGTATAACATCCCGATTTCTGGCATATATGAAAACATATGTGGGAGAGGTTAAATGAATTGATTTGGCTACCTATGTCACCAAAGTGCACTTACCATTTCGGTTGCACATCCAGAGAGAACTCCAGAGTTAAGCGTGCTTGAGCTGGAGTAGTCAAAGAATGGGTGACCTACCGGGAAGTGATTCGCGGTACCGTGTGAGTTAGGAAAAAACACGGGAAACGGTCATGTGGTGATTGCAGGGTCAGTATATCATGACTTTCGAGCCTCCCGGTTAACGGACCGACCGTCGGACAGGGGTGGGTCCAATGGGCCTAATGAGAGGACATGTGGGCCTAGTGAGAGGCCCAATGGGCCTAGTGAGAGGCCCAATGGGCCTAATGAGAGGACATGTGGGCTCACTGGTAGGGGCGGTCGGGGCGTTATAAGTGGTATCAGAGCTGGTTAGCCGTCCCAGTGCTGACCTGGGAGGCGTTCTAGGACTGGTCTTGGCGTGCAACGAGGACGTTGCACTCTTTGAGTGGGGGTGAATTGTAACATCCCGATTTCTGGTATATATGGAAACATATGTGGGAGAGGTTAAATGAATTGATTTGTCTACCTATGTCACCAAAGTGCACTTACCTTTTCGGTTGCACATCCAGAGAGAACTCCAGAGTTAAGCGTGCTTGAGCTGGAGTAGTCAAAGGATGGGTGACCTACCGGGAAGTGATTCGCGGTACCGTGTGAGTTAGGAGAAAACACGGAGAATGGTCATGTGGTGATTGCAAGGTCAGTATATCATGACTTTCGAGCCTCCCGGTTAACGCACCGACCGTCGGAAAGGGATGGGCCCAATGGGCCTAATGAGAGGACATATGGGCCTAGTGAGAGGCCCAATGGGCCTAATGAGAGGACATGTGGGCTCACTGGTAGGGGCGGTCGGGGCGTTATAGGGAGGTCCAACAAAAAGTACGACAGACAGTGGGACAGAAGATTTACACGATGCAAATGCTCGACAGCTACCACGATCACATAGAACCGGAGGATTATTTAATATTTGGGGAACCAAAGACAAACTAGATTTGAATATAAGTCACCAAAGTGGTTTAGAAGATGAAGATTAGTGTCAAAACTTATGTTTTTGTTTGATTAAAAATCATTATTTGTTTTCTATTATTTTTATGTTTACTGTATTTTTAATTAATGTTATTTATTAGTGATCTAATATGTCTTTTATTTCATGTTTATTTAATTACAGGCTTTTCGTATCTGTCAATTAAGATCACAAAGTGTGTACACTCTAAGTTATGAAGAGAGAGTTGAGTTGTTGAATTTGGAAAATGAGCAATTTGAGGAGTTGGTAATTCAACCATCATTGAATTACTATGAAAAATATTTTCAAAGAGGACCAGTCCAAACAGATTGCGGTATAGGATGGAAAAACATTTGGTGTCGACTTCAAGAAGATAGTGCTGCTTGTCTACAGTTGCTACGGATGTCACTTGATGCGTTCACAACATTGTGTCGTATTCTACAGACCAATTATGGATTACAACCAACACTGAATGTAAACATCGAAGAGAGTCTGGCTATGTTTCTCCGGATACACTGTTTCCTGATTGCGTCCAAAGCGTAATCCAACATCTCTTTGAACTTCATTGTACCCACATATCCGGAGAAACATAGCCACACTCTCTTCGATTCTTACATTCAGTGTTTGTTGTAATCCATAATTGGTTTGTAGAATACGACACAATGTTGTGAACGCATCAAGTGACATCCGTAGCAACTGTAGACAAGCAGCACTATCTTCTTGAAGTCGACACCAAATGTTTCTCCATCCTATACCGTAATCTGTTTGGACTGGTCCTCTTTGAAAATATTGTTCATAGTAATTCAATGATGGTTGAATTACCAACTCCTCAAATTGCTCAATTTCCAAATTCCACAACTCAACTCTCTCTTCATAACTTAGATTGTGCACACTTTGTGACCTTAATTGACAGATACGAAAAGCCTGTAAATATAAACATGAAATAAAAGACATATTAGATCACTAATAAATAGCATTAATTAAAAATACAGCAAACATAAAAATAATAGAAAACAAATAGTGATATCTAATTAAACAAAAACATAAGTTTTGACACTAATCTTCATCTTTTGAACCACTTTGGTGACTTATATTTAAATATAGTTTGTCTTTGGTTCCCCAAATGTTGAATAATCCCCCGGTTCTATGTGATCGTGGTAGCTGTCGAGCATCTGCATCGTGTATATCTTCTGCCCCACTGTCCGTCGTATTTTTTGTTGGACCTCCCACTGAAAATCCATGTTGCACAGTTCTAGCAGATCTCCAGTTTTGTGCATTTGGTGATGAATCCCAATATGAAGCATTGGATGATGAACCCCATTGCGGAGCATTTGCTTGAGAATCCCATGGCGAAGCATTTGATGAAGAGCCCCACTGTGGAGCATTTGATGAAGAACCCCCATTGTTGAGTACTTGGTGATGAACTCTATTGTGGATCATTTGACGAAGAACCCCATTGCGGCGGATTCAATTGAGTACCCCATTGCGAAACATTCGGAGCTGTGTCCCACTGCGGAGCATTTGGAGTTGTGGTCTTTTCTGGAACGTTTGGAGGTGTACACCATTGCTGAACATTTGGAGGTGTTCCCCATTGCTGAACATTTGGAGGTGTACCCCAATGCGCAGGAATTGGAGGTGTACCCCAATTCGGAGGATTCGGAGGCGTACCCCAATTCGGAGGATTCGGAGGCGTACCCCAATTCGGACGCTTCGGAGGTGTACCCCACTGCGGAGCATTTGGAGGGGTACCCCACTGCGGAGCATTTGGAGGGGTTCCCCACTGCGGAGCATTTGGAGGGGTGCCCCACTGCGGAGCATTTGGAGGTGCATTCCATGGCGGATGATTTAGAGGTGTACCCCATTGCTGATAACCGTGACCCCATTGTCCATATGAAGTTTGACCCCATGAATTGTTACCACCAGAGGATGGACTGCCTGAAAGAAAACCACCCGAACTTGGACTTTCAGAGTGTCGCGCTGTGCCTATCCGTTTCTCACACTTTTCATCGTCGCGAGTACAACCACTAAAAGCTTCAAGGAATTTAAATTTCTCTTCAGTTGATATTTCAGCATGGTCAATAAAATACTTACGCCAAAATCTGTCTCTTTGAAGTTCATGCATGCTATTGCACCAAAAGTCATTGAATTTTGGAATTCCCATGGCTTCACATATTTCTTCAGCCTTACTGAATTCGGCAAAATCTTCTGGGTCAAAAGCACCTGGATGTAGTTGTGCAAAAGTTTGGCGTTGAAACTCTCTAAATCCATCATTGTATCTGTCAGAGTTGTCTCAAAGGATTGTTTCCTACGAGCACCTCGAGAACCACTTGTGGTAGCAACTCGTGAGCTTCCTGCACCTCTACGTGAACTACTTGTACGGCTTACACCCCCCCCCCCCCGTTGTTGACTTCTAGAAGAAGGAATTTGGATCGCCTCACGGGTAAATTCAGTTACAGGGCGTGATTCATCGTCAATGTTAACACGATACACCTCTTCAGTTTCTTGTGAACTTGAGTCTGTTCCCTGTCACTCTCATCTGTGTCTGAATTCACATGGTCTTCATCATTATGTACATCCTCATTCATCATCTCGACTCTTCTTTGGTTTACAGAATATTGAGGTTGCGAATGAACATCATATAATGAGAAACAACGTTCCATCACTTCCCAAAATTCTGGCGGTTTGCGATGAAGTGATTTTTTTATTTTACACCCCTGGTAAAAAATTATAAATTTGTGAATATATAATTTTTTATACATCTACATTAGTTAAATAAATATTTTGTGATATGAGATTAAATATAAGTAATTACCGCTTCATGGTCTTTCCACCATTGTTCAGATGCAGATATCATGGATGTTGTCGGATCAATCGAAATGCCGGTTGACGTTTTCATGAGAGCTTTCCACTTCTTATACTTCTTTTTGAAATTATCAAGTTTTTCTTTGAAAAACTTATAGTTAACGTTCATATTGAACTCTTCGTTAAATTTTTTAGTGATAAACTCTCTACCAAAAAGTGTCGGATCTTTAAGAGAATAATTATTCATGGCAAGTGCTTCTTCATACAATTCAATAAGTCTTCGTTTTCGTTGATAGGTCCATTTGAAATTAGCTTCATTCTACGATTATTAAAAAATAGTTATTATAATCAAAATTTGAAATAACTTTTATTTTTCAAAGTATTTAAAACAAAAAAGTTACCCGTGCTGCAGTTTGATTATGAGTACTTGAGTTTCCTTCCTCGAAAGAATTTGTGTTTCCTCGACGATTTGATGCCATTTCTACAATAAAAAATTAAATTAAATATAACATTTTATTTTTATTATATAAATTTACTAATAATAACTTATAGCATTATATAAACCAATACATTAACAAGTGTATAGTTTAAAAAAATTTACATACAAATTTAATGCAAAATAAGTTGTAAATTTAACATTTAAAGCATCACCACTACATATCAAAACAAATTATCAATTAAAACATTTAATAGCTAATAGCTAAAGTAATGGAAAGTTTTGTGAGATTAATTTTTATATTTTAAATTTTTCATTTATTATTTTATATATAATCTTTTATTTTCTTTAACTAATTTAAAAAAATTTAAAATGCATTTATATTTATAAAAACTTTTCAAAACTATTTCAAATTATTAGAGTAGTTATCCTTCAAATATAATTATATCTGAAAAATTATTCTTCAAATATAATTATTTTACATAATTTTAATCATATGTACAATAGAAATATTTTTTAAAAGTTTATATGATAGGTTTTAATAGAAATCGGTAATTAATACATTTTCTTAATATCAAAATTATTGATGGTATAATTATTAATAACATAGGTTAACAAGTATAAAATAATAAATATCCTTAATCATTTGAATGCTAATTATATTCCTAAAACTAACTTTATCCTGTACCAACTTTTATTTTTTTTTTATTATAAAAAAAACCAACAAAAAAGCTATTTTCAAAATACTATAGTAGATTAGAGGAAATTTGTATGAATCTTACAAATTTTTTAATTATTTGCAAAATTGACATTTTTATTTGAAAGTTTGAAAAGTAATTTGCTTCAAATATAAAAATTTTAAAGTATTTTGAATTAATCAAAGAGGTCTTATTCATCTTTACATAATTTACAGAAAAATAAGTGAAGGATGAAAATAAACTTACCCGAGCTAATGCAGGCGACTGAGAGGAGAGTGAATCCGTATTTGGTCTTTTTTTTTTAAGTTTACATGTAAGAATTGTGACTTGAGAAACAATAAAACTGTGTTTGGTCTTGAAGAAGAGAATCAATGGTGACTTCTTTATATATTACTTATACAGTATACATAAAAAAAGTTAGGTAAAAATGTTATCACTTTTTTTTTCGGGTTGGTATTTACCTTTTCTATTATTTAATTATAAAAAAGTAAAATCTTTTAATATTCACCCAATCCACTCGTCACCTCTTATCGTTTTACTGTACATGGCGTATCAAACAATTTTCTTCAGAAACCATGCCCTGCATGCACAGTGCTTCTGATTATTGTTATTTTATTATTTTATTTAACCACTTTGTGGAACTACTTTTTGTTACATGAATGGTAACCAAAAGACGTGCCACCCACTTGGCATGTGAACCATCATTATTTCCGTTCGCCATTCACAAATTTAATCTGCTTAATTCACTTGATCCGCAACGCCTGATTTACGCTCTCCATTCAGAGCCTTAATCCGCCTAATACGCTTGATCCACAGTTGATCTGCATGAACCGTCCCCACCGCCTGATCCGCACCTCCTGATCCTCTTGCACCATTCGAATCCTATAAAACCGCTTTTCTCGCACAGTCAAAAGCGCTATCACCATTCGGAGCCGTAACTTTCAAGTGCGTTATTCTAATTACTAGACCAATTTTTACACTTCTAAAAACGCGCACGGTTTTACTTTTTCTTTTTTCAAAATCATTATATTTTGTGATTGGTGACTTCATCACGGTTCCGTCTTCAATTTCGCACTTACAACGTCTCTATTCAGTACCTTAAACTCAACTCTGGATGATCACGAGACTCATTCAAACTAGCCATTCATTGTGTCAAAGAGAAACAATCAAATCAACAAAAAAAAAAATGCAATCAATGACAAATCAAATATAATAAATGAAGATGTTAAATACAAACCCGAAATATAAAATAAGATGAAGAACACGAGAAAAGGACAAGTCAATTATAAATACACTAAACTATACACTACTTTTACATTTAGAATTCTCTGTTCTTTCTCTTGTTAAACACTTTCGATCTAGAATAGTAAAATCATTTGCTAATACAACCAACTCTTAACTCTACACAACATCCATCCAATTGATCTTCAAACCTTAATTGTTTTAGTTTATTGTGGAAGTGCTATTTAATTATCTGTTTCCAAAACACAACTCCGATCTTCTCATTTTTACTCTGTTTTTAATAATAAATGTTTATGTGTTTTACACATATTAAGAAAACATCTAAAAATTTGACAATAAATGTATTTATTTCTGTGATTAATATTTCCAATAGTTTTAAACCAATAGCAATGCAAGAAATTCAATTATTTTCTCAAACTTTACAATTGACCATTAATAATCAATAATAAATGCATAGAAAACTTTAATAACGGCCGGAATGTTTCAATATATTTGATTGTTTAGAAATTTTATATTTCACTAGTCGATAAGTTTAGTCTATCGTCCATTATTGTGGCATGGTTTCTAACAATTCCGTCCTCAATTTGAAGTTTACATATATTTTATCAAAGGTATCGAAAACTAACCGTCAAATAATGTAAAAACATAATCATCAAACTGATCAATTACTTTTATTAGATAAATCATAAATGATAACAAAATACATGTACAATACGAGCTTTTTATTGCCCTCTTCCTCTGCGCGATCTAGAAGGGGCTACGTAATAACGAGGAGGAGGGGGAGTATAAACACGAGGGGGAGACGGAGGGGGAGGCATTGGGGGATACGGTGACATTTTACCTGTATAAACAATATCAATTGATCATTAGTTTATTCATTCAATAATTTGTAAAACTAAATGATTAGGTGATACGTCTGATCATATCTGACTTTGAAAAATATAAACATTTGCAAATATTTTTAAAATATAATATAAGGGTAGTATTTTCTGTAGGTTTTTAGTTTTTTTTTCTTCTTTTAAATTGTTTTATATTTAAGAGCGAAAAAAATATTATTTTAGTAGTTAAATTTCGTTATTGACCAAAACTAAATGAACTTTTGAAAATAATATCCCTATATATGTCTAAGAAAACAGGAAAAAACATATAAACATATTAAAGTTTACAGAAATCAGCAGAAACCTTTAAAAAAAAAAATCAATAGGGCATGTATGATTCTTCTCTAAGAGATAAAAAGATCGTACAAAAAAAAACTGAAAAGGCAAAATATGAAAGTGGTGGGTGCAGATACTAACGATGAGAGCGTATCGCTTCGGTGAGACAAACTTGAGAGGAGACAAATAAGAGCAGAAGAACCAAAGAGAGAACGAGAGAAACTAAACGTGATGACTTTGTTGTAGCCATTATGGTCCAATTTGTCATATTGCCATTACGAAAGACCATCTTAAGATATATATAGGAAGTAAATCAATCATCATTGCAATACAACCCCACCAACTTCTCCACTCAACCGCGTTTTTAGTTTATTTATCCAAAAAGATGTTTTTGTATTCGTTCTTTAATTTTCCGCAACGACTTTTGATCTTTCCCATACGAAGACCCATAATAGGAGACATTTGACTTTTTTTATGAAATGAAAAATGAAATCTTATATGTTATCACACCCCTGAATTAATAATATGCTAATTATAAAAGTAAAATAATATATGACATATAATATATATACTTTACAACTTATGTATATATGTATTTAATTTTTTTAATATTGTATATTTAAAAAAATTAATATATGAAATTAAATCTAATTAGTAATTACAAATATTGTAATTAGCCAAATCATAACCAAATTTCTGTTTTTTATCTTATTTTAAGTAAAAAAAAGTTCATCAAAAGGGTGTTAAATTAGTAATCAAATTATAAATATGTATTTTTTTAAAAAATCATTATAAATATGTGTTAATGTGGGTAATTTTCTCTAAAAACATCTTTTTGGTTCATTTCTTTTTCAAACTTCGATTAGACTGCATTATTACTCTTAAGAACATTTTTTTTTTTTGCTTTGAATTGGAAGATGTTTACAAAATTCTTGACTAAACATCTGCATAGTGGAGTTTGAAAAGTATTCAAGACAAAAAAAGTCGTTTCTTATCGCGACAAGTGGAAATTTATCAACCTAAACCAACCGCGTCGAATTTAGTTTAAATGCTACATAACATTAGCTTATTATGCATTAAAATATAGAAGCTGATTTCTATAAAATCTATCTCATAATAGTTCCCTTATTATTATCTTATTGATTTCAAAGAAGAAGAGCGCAATGGCGGTGAAGACAACACATGCTCCTTTGTTTCGTCTTCTCCTTTGCCTCCTAATCTTTGTAATGGGCCTCGTAGGAGCTTCAGGTCAGACAGTTCAGACAGGTCAGTTCGATATCAAGAGAATCCGGAATGATACCCTTGCCTTTTCTTAATCTCTGTTTCACAAAACGACAGATGCATACATTACTCAACAACATTCCTGATATCATATGTATTCATAACTATATAACTTAGGATGATCAGGTAATTCAAATTTTAGAAACCCAATTACCACAAAAAGAACATTTTGTGGACAACATATGCATCAACATATGCATCAGAAAGCCTATAACGATTACAACAGTGCAATTGTAAAATTGAGATAAAAAATGTTAAAACAGATAGGTTGGTACAGAATTGATCATGTTCTAAACTTGAAAGAATCCATGAAGTTCCCTCTGAGAATCCCTTTTTCTTATTTTGGGTATGAAACAGGTCCGTACATATACACACCACCATCTGGTTCATGCAGAGCTGGCAGTGCCAAATACGGTTCACCAGAAGTACTAGGCAGGAGATCACCACCATGTAGACGTCTTCGACCCCAAGACCAAGAAGACAGTAGCCACGCTACAGTCCCTTGAAATATAGGACCAATACTTGGAACTGTATGTGATATTGTTTATGAACTGATGAAATGATATTTTGAGTACGTAATTCTAAGTTTATATCTTTATAACATAATCTGGAGATTGCCAAATAATAATATTCTTCAATTATCAATACGATAATTTATAATATTTGTCAAGGTAACTTAATTATTGTCTGTGTATAACTTGCATTTTCAACTTAGTAGGGGTATAAACCTTATTCTAAAATTCAGCTTAAATTTTCATTGTGACAAACAGGTACGGCAACAAGTTACATGTTCTTGTATTACGTTATGATTTATTGTATCATATAAATATGTAATTTTACATACAATCTTTTTATTAATGTATTAATGTAATTGTTAGTCCTTCTGTTTCATAAAAAATGTTATTTGAGATTTAACACACATAATAAAAAAAGTCATTTAAAAATTATATTTTAATCTTTGTTCACATGCTAAATATATTTATATCTCTAATTATAATACATTAAATCAATAAGATTAAAACTAGAGTTTTATTTAAAACTCTATACTGAAAATATAAAATGACATTCTTTGTAAACACAAAATTTTACGATTTTTTTTTTTTTGGAATAGAGAGAGTATTTGTTAACTTTTATGTTCTTTTTCGTACTTTTTGTGGATATAGTGATTTAGTAATAAGTTTTAATGTAACACGTTAACTTATGTTATTGTACATCTAACAGCTTGTCTAACAGGGTAACTTAACTATTGTCTGTGTAACTTGCATGTACCAGCTTAGTAGGAACATAAACCTTATCTAACCAATGTACATCGATTTCTGATCAGAAGAATGTGATCAAGATTATGGACTCATATGGTAAAAGCATTGTAAATATTAAAAAGTTATTACTAAAGGTTTACCCTATTTTTAATGGTTAACTAAAAAAAGAGGGGAAAAAGTGCATATCAGATGATCAATTTAGGGGAAGCCGTCGAAAAAAAATGTATAGCGAGAGAACTTGACAGTTTACATCATTGCTTCAAAAAATCAAATAAATGGTCAACGTAAATCAATTACTAAAATTTAACATTAATTATTTTTGAATTAGTCGTTGGCTCAAGTCAGTTATCCCCTATATATTATTTGAGGATCCTTTTTAAAAGACTAACCTTTACTTCATGTGTTTATTACAAGAGTGTCATCCTTACTAATATTAATTACATATAATGCTATTATATGATTTGATCACTTATATTAATTATCACTATTACATAATCAAAACTATGATATATCTCATACACTCTAATTAAAATACATGTTATTTATTCATTCAAAAAATATATAACTTTAATTATGTATTTGACCAATATAATCAAATAATTTTATATTAATATTATATATCATGTTTATTAAATAACTTTTACATGAAAAAAATATTATATTTCAGTATAGTTATTCGTTTTAACTTATATTTATGAATTACAATAATAACTATATCACTTCATAATAATTTATTTACATAATTTTATATTATATATATTTATAATTCTTTAATCTTTATTTAATATAAAACTTATAAATACTTTTACTTTATTAATATTATATTATAATCTTATAATATAATAAAAGTATATATTATTTTTCTTAAAGATTATAATATAATAAAAAGTATATATTATTTTTCTTAAAAAGCAACTTACAAGCAATTTTAATATATAAATAAAAATCACTAATTTATATCAACTTACCATGATTATCAGATATATTTATTATATTATATAACTAAACTATAATAAATTTCATTGTATTTAAACATAATTCAAATTTCCTAAAATAAATCAACATAAAATATTTGATTTGTATTGATATCAATCAGTAATAAATTTATGGTAATGAAAAATTATTCTGTTTCTAAACTTAACTAATAATATAGATTAAAATAAGTAACCACACATTTAATTAAATAAACATATAGTAGTTGAATTTATGCCTATTCATATCAATTTAGAAATAAATTCAGATATAAATAATATATCATAATTTTCTATTTGATCAATAATGATAGAAAAATAACTGATTTTTAGCAATGTTATCCTATATATGATTTAATTGTTTTGCATTTATTAATATACAATTTTAAAAAAAAATTGAAAATGTTGAAATCACATTATATATCTATATAAATGACTACAAAATTATATTTAATTAATATTTATATAAACATTTTACTCCGCGCATGGCGCGGGTAACTACCTAGTACTTAATTATTTTGGAATTAGTCGTCCGCTCACATTAATATAGCTAATTTGATCAAAGATGGAACTGCCCTGTTTTTGAGATCGCAACTTAACTTCATGTTTCTTCATTTCAGTAAAAATTTTAGTGACATTTATTTAATGGATAAAAATTTATTTTATGTAAATAAAATCACGACATTAATTAAAAAAATTGTTTAGACCTAGAAAATTGTGCGTGCATTTAGTTCTACCGAACTTCAAACTTATTGAGATTGAAAAGTAGTTGTTAAATTAAGAGTGATGGAGTCAACAATGGCTGGCTACAAAGACATTACATATTTCTCTTCTTTTCTCTTTCCTTCAACAATGGCTACGAAGACATCACATATTTCTTTTCTTCTATCATTGCTTCTTCTAAGTTTATTTTTTTCCTCTCAAGTTCGAGCTACACACCGGATACTAGGTTAGTGAATCTCTATTTATGCCTATTTTATACACCCTATACTTTAATAGCAAAAGTTTGAACCATATTGAATTTAGAAAATTAGAACTTAAAAAGTTAATATTTTACTGAAATTGATACGCGGGAAAAAGAAGTTAATAACATAGGTAGTGATTGGTAAGGTGGCTGTGGGGGCTTTAGAATTTTCTAAAGCCATCAAAGCCAAAATTTACCCAATCAGACTTTGATGGCTTTAGAAAATTCTAAAACCCTCACAGCCATTTTTACAGTTTTTTTCTTTTTTGTTCATCAATCTCTAAAGCCACATATTGAAGCTTTTAAACTTTCTCTTCTCACTTTTCAATCCAACCGTGAACCATTTTTCTTTTTTTTTTTCTGAAATTTTGTTTTTTTTTCATCAAAACAAATTAAAAATAAATAATCTAATACTATTTTTTAGAAAATCTCTAAAACATATATTGAAAACTTTTTAAGAAGCACTAAAAACAAAAAAAGAAAAAAAATTCTAATACTATTTTTAGAAAATCTCTAAAACATTATATTTAAAATTATTTAAGAAATATTCAAAACCGAAAAATATTTTAATGCTAATTTTAGAAAATATTTGAAAAATTAGATTCAAAATTATTTAAGAAGTAATCAAAACAAAAAAAAAAAAATAATCATAATGTTATTTTTAGAAAATCTCTAAAAACTATATTGAAAATTATTCTAGAAATATTCAAAACCAAAAAAAAAAAAATATAATAGTATTTTTAGAAAATCTTTAAAGTTTATAATGAAAAATATTTTAGAAGTATTCAAAAAAAAAAATTATATTAGTCTACTTTCAATGCTATATGGGCGAAACATGCTTAGATATTTTGTATCAGTATACTTTCTTAATGATTTTTTTCTTGTTTTATTCAACAAAATTGAAGTTTAAGTTAAATTTTAATAACAAATCAATTATTGTTTACAATTTCAATTATTTTTTAGATAACCAATAAATTTAGGAAAAAACTTATTAACAGCCAAAGCCTCTTTTAATACCAATCAGATTTCTAAAGCCAAAATCTCTACAGCCAAAAGTCTCTAAAGCCAAAATCTCTACAGCCAAAAGCCTAAAGCCTCAAGTCCTAACAGCCACGTTACCAATCGGAGCCATAGTGTTTGGACTTTGAGGGAGGAAATTGAATATAAACTCATGGAACGATCTTTAGTTTGTTTTTATGTGTTAATGTCATATGATTTTCTTATACTAAGGGCTAATATGAGTCTCATGGTGATATAGTGGAGGTCAAATCGGCAATATTCACACCACCGTCTCCAACATGCGGAGGTCAAATCGGCAAATTAGTCTTCCAGGAAGCCAAGGCTAAGACAAGAAAACGAAAACTTTGTAGACGCCATCCTCCAAGACCATAATTGTGAACACATGATGCGTGTGTAATGCGTAACACCTTCATCTCCCAACAAAAGTCAAAGTCTGTTATAGCAGCGAGTCGAAGACTAAAACGTATAACATCACACTTCGCTGATTTTCAGTCGCACTGAAGTCATTAGAAGATTGATCCATTATTTGTCGTCGATATCACATGCCACACGACTTTTATTGTCTAAATTTCAGAAAGTAGGTTTCTCTAGATTCGAGTCAATTCTTTCATCACTATGTAAACGTTGAGTCGTTGACTATTATCATCTTTATTATCCGTTTTTTATTTACTGTAATCATTGCATAATATTGGGGAAGAAAACAAAACAAAAAAAGCATTGCAGAACGTCCTTATGCTGACGTAGAAGATAATATAGCGTTGAATGGGAAAAGTCCTTAATGAATGATGCTTTGTTAGGTTATATAAAGGAAAAATGATTCCTAGCTACACGAAGGATAGCCCACTACATGGCTACACATCCGAACGAAATAAATGTTCCGAAAACTACACAGACTATATGTTTTATATGACAACATATATGAAGTAAATACTGTCATGTGGCCAACATCACGACTTCATATCAGACAATCGGAATAGTGAAACCGACGAGGAAGTCCGACAATGAACAGTGAAACCGACGAGGAAGTCCGACAATGAACAGTGAAACCGATGAACAGTGAACAGTAAAAAACTAAATTTTTTCCCAAAAAAAATCGACCCCTATCATTACATATATCTAAAAAATATCAATAACCCTTTACCCAAATTTTACAATCATAAGCATGTCCTTTTAAACAAAAATATTTCTTTTAATTTGTAAAAACACAAACTGTAATTCATTTAATTAGTAGATTAGAAGATGACATTTCAAATATTTGTTCTCGCATGACCTTTTATCTTAATGCAATCCGACAATGAGATTCAAATACAACACCATTCTATTGATATATCAACCTTGTATATTTGTTTTCATAGTAATGTAAAGTTACGGGATAGCATAATGAGCTGTTGAAAATTTTAAGTTATTTTTTAAAATATAGTTTTTTTTAAGTTTTTATGCATTTTTTTTATATTATTAGTGAACTTTGAAAAAAAATTCTAATTACTACTATTGATTTAAAATCTTATTTTGAAACGAAAAAACACTTATTTTGAAACGAAAAAAACAATCTTAAAACGACACTTATTGCGAAACGGAGGAAGTAATCTGTTTTCTTAGTATGTGTAAAAACAACCTAACATCTATCATTAAGAAACAGAGAGAGTAAGTTTTATCATTACATATTTCCTTAAATGTTTAAAATTAATGGGGTGATATTTGAGATAATTCCTCCTTAGTATTTTATAGTTAAGAGTTTTTATAATTAAAATTCTTGTTAAGATTTATAAAGTAAATTTGTTGATACTTCAAAAGTCTTTATTAGGTTTTTCCTTTTAAATCCTTACTACTAACTAATTAAGTAAGTACTTTAAAAATCCACACTTACACTGCAGACAAGGAACCATGATTCCAAATTTTCTGTTTTGTTTGAATCAAAATTATTAATGCAGTACTGATTAATATCATAATTCAGTACACTGTATTAATATGTATCATTAAACCAAACCACATTTTTTAAGTATAAAGACTATATAGCTTGTTGCTAAATGAACATCAAAACCTAATTATAACATCTTCGTTTCCAAAAAAAAACTAAGATGTTATATTTTTTAGATATATGTAATGATAATGAGTTTTTTAAAAACTAATTTTTTTCCCAAAACTGTTCATCGGTTTCACTGTTCATCGGTTTCACTGTTCATCGTCGGACTTCCTCGTCGGTTTCACTGTTCCGATTGTTGGATATGAAGTCGTGATGTTGGCCACATGACAGTATTTACTTCATATATGTTGTCATATAAAACATATAGTCTGTGTAGTTTTCGGAACATTTATTTCGTTCGGATGTGTAGCCATGTAGTGGGCTATCCTTCGTGTAGCTAGGAATCATTTTTCCTTATATAAATAATGTGCCGATCTTGTAACAGCAATGTGACAAATTCAGTCGAACACTTACCTTTACGGCCACTACAAAAAACACGTCATTTAGCGTCATTTATATTAAACGTTGGTGTCGGTTATACAGTGACATAAATATATTGGCGTCGGTTATAAAACCGTCTGCATATGCTCCGACGCTAATTATTTTAACGTCGTTAAAACAATTGACGTTTGCGTCCAAAATCTTGCATCGGTTGTCAAATGACGCTAATGTTTACTACAGTACTTTTTAAAAACTGTTTTACCAATTATTTATTAATTATAATTAAAATATAATTGATGTAAAAAAAATTTCCAATTAAATAAAATAAATATAATAGAAAATAGTCGCATACATCATCTGAATTAACCAAATATAAACTGTTTATAACAATATAAACATAAAATTCTACACAAAATATGAATTATTAGATCATCTAATAGTCTTGCAACTGAACACACTTCGTCTTCCTCAATAGCACCCTGAAGCAGACAATCAATTTTCTAAAAGACAGAATAGACTTGATATAAACAAGAAATAAGCTACGAGAATCATGACAAAAGGAATAATTAATTGCATAGATCAGTGTAAATGAGTAAAACAAGACTTACTTATACTTCCGAAGTCCAAAACGAATCCCATGCTCAAATGCCTCTTGGTAGTGAGCATTCAAGACATCATCTTGTGTTTGCATAGAAAGATTGCCATTGAAATATATCACGAGTACCTAGAGATGATCATGAGCAAGGAAATCAACTAAAGAGATCCTTAAGCAAGAAAACGCGCACAGATAAAAGTAACATAGCTAGAACCAAAAAGTGCATAGATCGATACATGTAAGTGTAAGGAAACCATATCAATCTCATTAAAGCTAAATCAGATCGTGATCATATCAAGGAGCAGTACAGGATCAATTAGTATCATAGAATCAATTAGTCATTTATTATTATTCTTCCATTTCTCAACACAAAAACGCCTTCATTCTCTAAAAACACTCAAACAATGACAGCCTCACACAACAACACTAATGGAGACATGATCCAAGTTAACAACCACACTCTCTTCACCATCAACACTAGCAACGTGACGAAGCTAAACTCCACAAACTACCTGATGTGGAGTCTCCAGGTCAACTCTCTTCTTGATGGTTATGCACTTGCTGGCCATTTAGATGGAACCAAACCGGCACCAGCAGCCACAATCACCACCAACAATGTTGCCTCTCCAAATCCGGACTATGAGGTTTGGAATCGCCAGGACAAACTCATCTTCAGCGCTTTACTTGGAGCAATTTCGGTCACCATCCAGCCCGTTGTCTCCACTTGCACCACGTCAGCTCAGATCTGGGATAAACTCGCCTCTACCTACGCAAAACCAAGCCGCGGCCACATCAAACAGCTGAAGACTCAAATCAAACAAACAACAAAAGGGACGAAATCAATTGATGACTATCTCCAAGGTCTTATGGCCAAGATGGATCAACTAGCCATTCTTGGCAAACCTATGGATCATGAAGATCAAGTTGAGACCATACTTGAAGGTCTTCCTGATGAGTACAAGAGTCTTGTTGATCAGATTGAAGCACGTGACACCACACCATCGCTGACAGAACTTCACGAAAAGCTGATCACACATGAGAACAAATTACTTCTCGCAACACCGTCTCCGTCTCTACCTGTTTCAGCTAACCTAGCTCACAACCGCTCCTCCACCAACAATCACCGGAACAACAATCGTTCCTCCACCTACAAAAACAATCACTACAACAATACAACACATGACAACAAGAACAGTCAGCCACAACCTCGGCCTTACCTAGGTCGCTGCCAAGTTTGCAAAACTCAGGGACATAGTGCTCTACGCTGCCCTCGTTTCTCTGCCTTCATGAATGCTCCTGCATCCCGTCCCCAACAGTCACCATTCACACCGTGGCAACCAAGAGAAAATCTGGCAATGAACAGCAACTATTCTCCGGATAATTGGCTCCTTGACAGTGGAGCCACGCATCACTTAACCAATGATCTCGCCAATCTCTCAATGCACCAACCATATGAAGGTGGTGATGAAGTTCTTATCGGAAATGGCTCTCCACTCACGATTTCTCACACTGGTTCTGCTTTACTTCCCTCTCAATCTCGTGATTTAAAATTAAACCAAGTCCTCTATGTACCTGACATCAAGAAGAATCTGGTTTCGGTCTATCGGTTGTGTAACACTAACCAAGTCTCCGTTGAATTTTTCCCTGCTCATTTCCAGGTGAAGGATCTACAAACGGGGGTCCCTCTTCTTCAAGGTCGAACCAGGCATGAGCTGTACGAGTGGCCGGTCTCAACGTCACAAGCCAGAGCTTTCTTTGCATCATCAAATTCAAAACCATCCATCGCTATGTGGCACTCTCGACTCGGCCACCCATCACCACCCATTTTAAAATCTGTCGTTTCAAACTATTCCTTACCTGTTGCTTCCAATACCTCGCCTCACTTGCTTTGTTCCAATTGTCATCTCAATAAAACACACAAGCTTTCTTTTGGTCAAACCTCTATAAACTCACAAAAACCCCTTCAATATCTCTTCTCAGATGTTTGGACATCTCCGGTAATCTCTGTTGAAAATCACAAATATTATGTTATATTTGTGGATCATTACACCCGGTACACTTGGTACTATCCTCTCAAAGCTAAATCCCAAGTAAAAGATGTGTTTGTTACCTTTAAAGCTCTCGTGGAAAACTTCTTTAACACCAGAATTGGAACGCTTTACACGGATAATGGTGGTGAATATATTGCACTGCGAAGCTTCTTGTCGACCTGTGGCATTTCTCATCTCACCTCGCCACCACACACGCCTGAGCACAATGGAATCTCGGAACGCAAACATCGACATATCGTCGAAACGGGTCTCACTTTGCTCTCCACTGCTTCGATGCCCAAACCCTATTGGTCCTATGCGTTTGCAACAGCGGTATATCTCATTAACCGACTACCGACACCGGTGCTCTCTCATCAATCACCTTTCCAGAAAATTTTTGGTACAACACCGAATTACGGAAAACTGCGTGTCTTTGGCTGTTTGTCGTTCCCTTGGCTCCGTCCCTACGCCACACACAAGCTGGATGATCGATCGAAATCATGTGTCTTTGTTGGCTACTCCCAAACCCAGAGTGCGTATCTTTGTCTTCACGTTCCGACGAATCGCTTGTACGTCTCGCGACATGTACAATTTGATGAACACAACTTTCCCTTTCAAGACACAACACCACCACCGGCGATAACATCAGACACTGAGACCCAAGCATCTCCGGTTCAAATTCTTCCAATTACAGCTCTGCCTCCTCCGGTTCGTCAACGTCAGGGACCCCCCATCCTTCACCAATATGCCCGCCGACCACGAGATGCACCACCGTCTTCGACAACAGTCACTGCTGCAATTCCGCCACCACTATCGAGCTCCACCACCGCGCCACCCATAGCACAGGTATTATCTTCTGCACCCTCTGGACAATCAAATTCTTCTCTCCCTCTCACTCAATTGCCCACTGGCGAAACATCGATCTCCCCTACCCCCACCCAACCAGAACCAACCTTTGTCACCAAAGAAAGGCCCACTGGCCCAACCTGCCCAACACCAACACAGCCCACCTCCCAAAGGCCCACTGGCCCAACACCCATCAATGCAACACAACCCACTAATTTGACGACAACATCTACTTCGTCAAATCCTCCGCCACCAGACCCACCGTCAAAAATCCCTCAAACACCTCCACCACCACCTCCAACAAAAATGAGAACCCGTCTTCAGAATAACATCATAAAACCTATTCAAAAATATGGTTACACAGTAGCTCTCCAATCTCCCATTGAACCCGAACCTACAACCTATCAACAAGCACTCAAAGAAAAAGTATGGCGATGTGCGATGTCTGACGAAATCAATGGTCAGATTGAAAAGGAAACATGGGATTTAGTCCCACCTCATGCCTCACAAAATGTAATTGGTTGTCGCTGGATCTTCAAGACGAAGCTACTTTCATCTGGTGATCTCGACAAATACAAAGCCCGACTTGTTGCTAAAGGATATCATCAGGAGTATGGAATCGACTACAAAGAAACTTTTAGCCCGGTTATTAAATCCGTCTCTATCCGTTTGGTATTGGGTCACGCAGAGAGTCATGGTTGGCCACTTCGACAAATGGATGTCAATCAAGCCTTTCTTCAAGGAACCTTAGAAGAAGAAGTGTATATGCAGCAGCCTCCAGGATTTATCGACAAAGACCGACCAGATTACGTATGCCGCCTCAAGAAAGCAATATACGGTTTGAAACAAGCTCCTAGAGCTTGGTACAATGAGCTAAAGAATTATCTCTTACAATCTGGTTTTGAAAACAGTTTATCAGATGCATCCTTGTTTGTCTACTCCCAAGGCTCCACTCTGCTTTACATGCTTGTTTATGTCGATGACATCATTGTCACAGGGAATGAAACTGCAGCGGTATATGGTGTGATCTCAGCACTTGGCAATCGATTTTCTCTCAAGGATCAAGGTGATGTTCACTACTTTCTCGGAATCGAAGTAACAAGAACAAGCAACGGTCTCCATTTGATGCAACGAAAGTACATCTTGGATCTTCTCACCAAGACCAACATGTTAGGAGCCAAAATAGTGTCTACAACAATGCAACAATCTCCTAAACTCTCGATTACATCAGGTACGACACTGGACAACGCTACGGAATATAGAATGGTAGTTGGCAGCTTGCAATACTTAGCATTTACGCGCCCGGATATATCGTATGCGGTGAATCGATTGTCTCAGTTTATGCACCGACCGACTACTGATCATTGGCAAGCAGCAAAGCGTGTGTTACGCTACCTAGCAGGGACTATGACTCACGGAATCTTTTTACCAAGAAACAACACTATGACTCTTCATGCCTTCACCGACGCCGATTGGGCAGGAGACACTGACGACTTTGTCTCCACAAATGCTTACGTTATCTATCTTGGAAAGCAGGCCATCTCATGGTCTTCGAAGAAGCAAAATGGTGTTGCTAGATCATCTACTGAAGCAGAGTATCGGGCGATAGCAAATACGTCATCTGAGGTACGATGGATTTGCAACTTGTTGACAGAACTTAGAATTCCTTTACCCACAGCACCTGTGATATACTGCGACAACATGGGAGCCACTTATCTCTCCGCCAATCCGGTTTTCCACTCACGAATGAAACACATTGCACTAGACTATCACTTCGTGCGTGGTCAGGTTCAAAATGGAGCTTTAAGAGTTTCTTATGTACCAGCGGCTGATCAACTCGCGGATGCATTAACCAAGCCATTAGGACGACCAAAGTTTCACAGCGCCTGTAACAAGATTGGAGTAACAGCAGTCCCTCCATCTTGAGGGAGGGTGTAAGGAAACCATATCAATCTCATTAAAGCTAAATCAGATCGTGATCATATCAAGGAGCAGTACAGGATCAATTAGTATCATAGAATCAATTAGTCATTTATTATTGTGTATTAGCCAAGGCTGCTAGTTTGTATATATAGGTATTCTTTGTGTATAATAAAACTTAAGCTTCACATCTTATAGTAAGAGGACTTGTTATCAAAGAGTGAGGCTATGATAAACTCACCATGTGGTTTTCTCATGTTCTTCTTGATGCTCAATTTTCGGCCTCGTCTAACACCATATTCATGTATTCGTCAAAACCCTACAAAAACGAGAAACCAAAACACATAATCAATGGTACACCCAAAGTCAAGAACAAAACCAATTTCATGCTTATGGAGCTCTATCATCAACAAATTCTTAGCGAAAATGGGTAGTGCAGAAGAGTATATGATGAATCACAGTAATTCTTCCTTCAATCCTCAAAAATTTCTGCTCATATAGCCAAATTTGGAAGTTTTCTGCATCACAAGTACAGAAGACCAAAGCACGAATCAGAAGAGAGAAGACATACTAACAGAGAAGATATCCTAAACCGCGCAACCACATGGTTCTCTAAGCAAACTCGGAAGAAATTAAAGAGAAATAAACGAACTTACACTTTGGAGAAACCTAAAGATCAAGCTCTGCATCCACGCAAATCCACGGGGAAAAAATAATCCAAAACTCGGATTCAGCAAACGAATAGAAAGAGCTCTCAAAACAATTAATAGATCGAATAGAGAAGATGAAAGGATCAACGTAAAATGTACGATAGGTCGGGTCATAATCCTTTGAACTTAGGTGCTCGCCATGGCTGCCGAAGTTGGAAAAATCTGAGAGGAACTCTAGAATTTCAGATTAGAGAAATTCAAATTGAACAAAACAGGTTGAAATTTCATTAAAAGCTTACTTTCAACTCAAGATACTATTTCCGAAGAGATATGATATTCAAGGCCGAAATCCTAAAAAACAAAACTCGTCACAAATAATCACATCATTCAATAAACTTAACAATCCTTGATTACACAACATATTCAATCGAAAACACAGCAAAATTGAAAAAAAAAAGTATATCAAACCAACATTAACTCTCGATCTCGAGCGAACCGAACACATAAATTGGAAGATTTTGCGTCTTTCCATTGTGTTGAGATACGATATAGGACGAAGAAAACAAAGAGATGCAGGACGAAGAAAACGAAGAGTGAAATTAAAACTCAAAAAGAACGAAGTTGCAGGACGAAGAAGCTCCGATGAGCCGAAGAGTTCTCGAAAGTTCTTTCACCTTTAGAATTTTTCAGGAAACAAAATGACGCAACAAGCAAATATTATCCCTTTATTTATTTATTTTTTTGTCACTGATATTATATTATCTTTTTACTAAACTAATATTTTTACAGCAATTTATTAAAAGGGCGTCATCAAGAATTCGAGTCGGTTATCGAAACGACGTTAAATTGCTTCCCAAATTTATTTTTAAAGTCGGTTTCACTTTCGACTTTAAAAAAGTGACGCCATATGACATGTTTTTTGTAGTGGGCTTTACATGGCTACAAAACCACCACGCACTGTTTATCTGCTACCTTCGTTGCTTCTCCTTTTGTTCATCTCTTTTCAAGTTGGAGTCGCCGAAGCCATACGATACGAACATTAGTATACCTTTTTTTAACAATCATTCGCGTATTCTACCACTTGAGTGTTTTGGAACAAACAAGAGAATATTTTACAATATCAGCTCATATACATCTTTGTGCTCTTTACTAATATATCCATTAATTTCTACAATTGTAAGTAGAGCTTTCGTATCTACTTATTTATTTTATAGTTTTACGAATATTTTACTTTCATTAATAGCTCATCTTTAGGTTTCTGATCAGATACACTAGAAATCATATAAATGATGATATTTCGTAATTTTACCGTTTTAAAAATTTTGACTTTAGAAGCTCTTAGGGACCACGGCCAGGTCATGGGTTCGATGCGTATCGGAGACTGCTTAACCTTGCTTTGGTCTCTTACCCAAACAAATAATAGATGGAGACCTAAAACTCATACAATGGAAGAGAAAAAAAAATTATACAGTACCTAGTAGGCCTGGGCGTTCGGATACCCATTCGGGTTCGGTTCGGATGCAATTCGGGTTCGGGTTTTGAAATACCAAAATTTTAGTCCCATTCGGCTATTATGAATTATCGGTTCGGACTCGGTTCGGGTTTCTTCGGGTTCGGTTCGGGTTTAGTATCACATGTAAAATCCAGTAACACCCGAAATAATTTTGGTTTCGGTTTTATTTCGGGTTTTGTGACCCAAAGTACCTATTTCATACTAAAAAATATTTACTTTCACAAACTTACAAGGCTAAAATTAAACTTAAAACATGATATTGTGAATAGTGATTCTAAGAAAAAGGCTAAAATCAAATTGCTAACATCAAAACGAAAGCAACACCAACATTATCTCAAAAATACAATTACAAGCTGAAAATTTAATTCTATTTTTGAGTATTTTTGAGTATTTTAAGTATATATATATAATTAATATTTTAATAATTTAATTATATATCAGATCTTTTGAGTACCTGTTCGGTTCTCGGTTCGGTCCGGGTTCGAATTTTGAAATACCAAAATTTAAGATCCCGGGTATTTTATCGGTTTCAGGTTCGGTTCAGTTCCATTTTTTCGGGTCGGATTCGGTTCGGATTTTCGGGTTTGGATATTTTGCCCAGCCCTAGTACCTACAGTACATTCTCTATATATATGTGTGATGTTTTGTCTTTCTGATCATCTAAATAATATATGAATACTCGTTTTTCAATAGTCTTGCATATTATCTTTGTCAATGTTAAATTTGAGTTTTATTAATTTTGAGTTCTCTTAGTTGTTAACTTGTTATATAATCAATGTAATTTCATTATTAATGAGCCCTTCTATACCCGATTTAGTTATATCAGATGGATCATATATAGAAAAATAACAGATTAAGTAATGTTTTTTGAGATTTGCAATTGCCTCTCCTTTATTCATTTTTTTTGCAAGAAAAATAATAAATACTAAAGAAAACTAAAAACTCTTGATTACTCGTGTGATTGGTATGATCTTTCTTTACATGTACACCATAATTTAATAGATTCGATTAGTATCATCAAACAGCATCTTCTAATGTGAGTAATCAAATTTGGATAATACGTGTAAGTTGTACCAAATTTTGCATTTGGGCACTATAGATACAATTACTTCAAAATCGCACAAATTTGTAATGCCATGGCATAAACATTCTATGAGATTGGAATTAAAATCATCACAATGACCAGAGAAGAGAAATATGCTTTCCTTCAGTACACTCTTTAACTTTATCAACACCAATTTTTGAATCTTACTTGCTCCATTATCTGCATCAGCACAAAAACATCTTCAAAGTCTAATTTTATTTTTTTATTCTGTGTTGAATTTAATCTAACTTTACGGAGGAACTGAAATAAATAAAAAAGAGCCGAGTCTTAATCCATTACCTTCCACGAGGAATCCCATAGAGTTTGATAAAAGTTGTAACTTTCTTCTGAAAGTCCTCTCGCTCGTATCTCTCATCTCCATATCCACATCTCGCAGCAGCTCTCTCAGGTGAAATGTCAAAGGTAAAGTACTGATTCAGGAGCTAGCAACCCTATTTTCGGCGCTTCGCACCACTCCTTATGAATAAGGTTGAACGATGAACATAGTGCCAGTTCTAAGCTTCTCTTCCATCAACAACTAGAAAATCCAGTAACTTCTTAAGAGGATAAATAAGTGAAAGCAATAAGATAGCTAAAAGAGAAGAGATAAAGAACCTCCTCTCCCAACTATTGGCACTGAGAAGAGAAAGGTCTGATCATCTAACTCAGACTTATTATATAGATATCAGGATACACACATTCTTCATCACCATCAATGCTAACACATTCTTCATCTCTGCTTCTTTCACCATTTCAGCTGTCGTATATGCATGTCCCTCACTTTCACAGGTATGACCTCCACATTGTCCACCAGTTTTACAACCGAATCCCACGAATGTTGGAGTAAGCTTGAAGATCAAGCAAGTCTAGAAGATGAGATTAGGAAATATATTTAGGAGCAATCTAAATATATGTTAAAGTTAGAGAGAAAAGGAAGTTTTCTATTAAGAGAATAGGAAGTTGTTAGAAGTCTTGATCTATATAAGTAGGTATCAAAGTTGTGGTATCACTTAACCTAGATTGAGAGCTTTAGTTTTTGAGTAAGTTTTCTAAAGCAATAAAGAGAGTAATTCTTTATAATCTTTGAGTCTTGGTTCTAGATTTGGTATAAGAGCAAATCGACAAGGAGAGATGGGAGATATCATAGTTGCGCCACCAAAACCGAAGGAGGGAGGATCCTCCATCGTTTGCCCCATGCTCAATACCACAAACTACACGGTATGGGCTATACGAATGAAGTTTGCACTCAAAGTTCACAAAGTTTGGGAATCCATCGAAGGAGAAACAGAGCAAAGCGATGATGAGAAGAATAACCTAGCCATGGCCTTACTCTTCCAATCAATCCCAGAAAATCTTACCTTACAGCTTGGAGAACTTGATACAGCAAAGAAAGTATGGGCTGCTATTCAAGCACGACATGTTGGAGCAGAGAGAGTTCGGGAAGCACGATTGCAAACTCTCACGGCTGAGTTTGACCGCCTCAAGATGAAAGAGTCTGAAAAGGTTGATGATTTTGTCGGTAAGCTTTCTGAACTTTCTTCAAAGTCAGCTGCTCTCGGAGTAACCATAGAGGACTCTAAGTTGGTCAAAAAGTTTCTGAAATCTCTTCCAAGGAAGAAATACATACATATTGTCGCCTCTTTGGAACAAGTACTGGATCTCAAGCTCACAAGCTTTGAGGATATTGTTGGCCGGATCAAAGCATATGAAGAGCGAATCTTCGAAGAAGAAGAAGAGGAAACTAGTGAGGATCATGGAAAGTTAATGTACTCCGAAACTTCACACTCAGCTGGTGATAGTCGAGGCAGAGGACGTGGTGGTCGTAGCTCTTACAGAGGCCGAGGACGTGGTCAGTCGTATAACAGAGATACGTCCAAAGTCATGTGCTATCGTTGTGACAAGATGGGTCATTATGCCTCAAGCTGCCCTGATCGTCTTCTCAAATTGCAAGAAGCTCTGGAGAGTGATGGAAATGATACACAAGCGGCAGATGAACTTATGATGCATGAGGTTGTTTATCTGAATGAAGACAGATGCAAACCAAGTGATTACGAAACCAACACTGGAGAAGAAAACATATGGTACTTAGACAACGGTGCAAGTAATCATATGACAGGAGACCGAAGATACTTCAACCAAATCGATGAGACCATCACAGGAAAGGTACGGTTTGGTGATGATTCCCGTGTTGACATCAAAGGAAAAGGGTCTATTGCCTTTGATGACATACACGGAGAAGCTCGAGTAATGAGTGAAGTATACTTCATCCCTGATCTTAAGAGCAACATTATTAGCTTGGGACAAGCTACTGAGTCTGGCTGTGACATAAGGATGAAAGGCAAGTACCTGACGATGAGAGATTCAGAAGGAAAGCTTCTTGCCAAAGCTGAGAGATCTCGAAATCGTCTTTACAAAATTCGAATGGGGATTCGAGACACAGCCTCTCTCAACTTAACATCCATAAGTGAGTCAAACCGATGGCATGCTCGCTTAGGACATGTTAATTTCGAAACCATCAAATCTATGGTACGAAGAGAGCTTGTTCATGGTGTCCCACAAGTCTCTTTTGAGAAGGAAATCTGCAGCTCTTGTCTATTAGGAAAACAGACAAGAAAACCATTCCCACAGGCAACATCTTATCGAGCTGATAAGATTCTCGAGCTTGTACATGGCGACCTTTGTCGACCCATAACTCCAACAACAACGGCAGGATTCCGGTACGTGTTTGTCCCCATTGACGATCATTCGCGTTACTTGTGGTATATTCTTTTAAAGGAGAAAGGAGAGACTTTGAGCAAGTTCAGAACATTCAAGAACTCTGTTGAACATGATTCTGGAGCACGGATCAAAACGTTTCGAACCGATCGAGGAGGAGAATTTGTGTCGCATGAGTTTAATCTGTTCTGCAACAATGCTGGCATAAAGAGACATCTCACCGCACCCTATACTCCACAGCAGAATGGCGTGGTGGAGAGAAGGAACAGAACTCTAATGGGGATGACAAAGAGCGTTCTGAAGCACATGCATATGCCAAACTACTTGTGGGGAGAAGCAGTGAGGCATTCGACTTATCTTTTGAATAGGATCGCAACGAGATCCCTTACTGATAAGACGCCATACGAGATCTTTAAGGGGATGAAACCAAGCATTGCTCATTTGCGAACCTTCGGCTGTGTCTGCTATGCCAAAGTAGAACAGCCATTCATAAAGAAACTAGATGATCGCACAAGGATGCTTGTTCACTTGGGAACAGAACCGGGATCCAAAGCATATCGCCTTCTAGATCCGCAAACACGAAAGATTGTTGTGAGTCGTGATGTTGTGTTCGATGAAACAAAAGGATGGAATTGGCGACAGACCACTCCAGGGCAAGATGGAGATGGCAGTTTCAGTGTAACTCTTGGAGATTTTGGAAATCATGGTATTTGTGAAGAAACGGAGTCTGAGTTGAGTTTTCCGGAGAAGAACCAAGAAGGGTCGAGTATTGCAGAAGAAGAAAGTCTTGAAGACAATACTCTTACTCCAGAACATCAAAAAGAGGATGAGACCATCGTAAGTCAGTCACCACCTGCTCTAAGGAGAACACAGAGACAGAGCACGAGACCGAAATATCTTGAAGATTATGTTCTACTCGCTGAGGAAGAAGGAGACATACTTCTTATGTGCTTGAATGATGAACCTCGCAGCTTTGAAGAAGCAAATGAGTCAAAGGAGTGGACCAAAGCTTGTGAAGACGAGTTAGAATCTATTGAGAGGTTCAAGACGTGGAACCTTGTTGACTTACCAATTGGAGCAACTCCGATTGGTCTGAAGTGGGTTTTTAAACTCAAGAGAAACTCAGACGGTAGCATCAACAAGCACAAGGCCCGACTTGTAGCAAAAGGCTACGTGCAACAATATGGAGTCGACTTCGATGAGGTTTTCGCTCCAGTGGCAAGAATTGAAACAGTTCGACTCCTGCTCAAAACTGCGGCATCTCGAGGATGGGAAATTCATCATTTGGACGTAAAAACAGCATTTCTTCATGGAGAATTGAAGGAAACTGTTTATGTTGCACAGCCAGAAGTGTTTGAAAGGAAGGGAAGTGAGAACAAAGTCTACAAACTCAACAAGGCTTTGTATAGTTTACGCCAAGCACCAAGAGCATGGAACAACAAGCTCAATCAGATTCTCTTGGACCTACAATTCATCAAGTGCTCTAAAGAACCTTCAGTTTATCGAAAGGAGGTACAAGGACATCTTATCATAATCGCTGTTTATGTGGATGACTTGTTCGTTACAGGACCAAACCGAGAGATGATTGATACATTCAAAGGAGAAATGGCCTCAAACTTCGAGATGAGTGATCTGGGGAAACTGACATATTATCTGGAGATAGAGGTGGATCAGCGAGATGATGGAATCGCACTGTCACAGAGAAGGTATGCGAGAAAGATCTTGGAAGAATCTAGAATGTTAGACTGCAATCTCATTCATACTCCCATGGAAACAGGGTTGCAGTTATCGAAAGCAGAGGATGAAAAGGAAATCGATGCAACAAACTACAGGAAAAATGTTGGCTGCTTTCGATATCTGATTCATACGAGACCAGACCTTTCGTTCTGTGTGGGAGTATTAAGTCGATACATGCACAGTCCAAGAGAATCACATGGAGCCGCAATGAAACACGTCCTACACTACTTGAAAGGAACGACTTCACTCGGGTTGTTCTTTGAAAGGAGCACGACGATTTCGAGGCTGGTTGGTTACAGTGACAGTAGCCATAATGTAGATACAGATGATGGGAGAAGCACGACAGGACACATATTTTACTTGGGAGAAAGTCCTGTTTCGTGGTGTTCTCAGAAGCAAGACATTGTGGCTCTTTCTTCTTGTGAAGCCGAGTTTATGGCTGGAACAGAAGCAGCAAAACAAGCTATATGGTTGCAGAGTTGCTTAGTGAAATCACAGAAAGCAGAGTCGAGAGAGTTGTCATTCGCATTGACAACAAATCAGCTATAGCCCTCACAAAAAATCCAGTGTTTCACGGCAGAAGTAAGCACATTCAAAGGAAATACCATTTCATAAGAGAAAGCGTTGAGAGTGGAAGCATTCAAGTGGAACATGTTCCGGGGACTGAACAGAAGGCAGACATCCTCACAAAAGCATTGGGAAGAATCAAATTCAAGGAGATGAGAGAGTTCATAGGAGTACAAGATCTGGAGAAAAAGGAGTTCAAGCTTAGAGGGGAGAATGTTGGAGTAAGCTTGAAGATCAAGCAAGTCTAGAAGATGAGATTAGGAAATATATTTAGGAGCAATCTAAATATATGTTAAAGTTAGAGAGAAAAGGAAGTTTTCTATTAAGAGAATAGGAAGTTGTTAGAAGTCTTGATCTATATAAGTAGGTATCAAAGTTGTGGTATCACTTAACCTAGATTGAGAGCTTTAGTTTTTGAGTAAGTTTTCTAAAGCAATAAAGAGAGTAATTCTTTATAATCTTTGAGTCTTGGTTCTAGAACGAAAATGGATCTGCAACTATGCCCAACATTGTTTCAACCTCTTCCACAATTTCCACAGACTCTGCCGTCATGGCATCCATCACGTTCGATATACCGGCCGCCTGAATTATTTTTTTGTCAGATTTGGTTTATGATGTTTAACAGGAAAAAGAATATGGGGGGTTCAGTCCTTTAACAATCACTGAAAAAACAGAGAGTGGGTTTTTTACAAACCTCTAGCTTTCTCACGCAATTTAGCTATCATTTTCTTGATTTCCACCGTTGTATTGAAAACCACTAAAGTTGACTCCTTACACACAAAACAATTGGCGGTTGTCTCGTGGTTCTGCATCATGAAACCAACAACTCTGTCTCAGTATGTTGTCACGAGTTAGAAAAATGGATCATGAAACAATTCAGAAAATTTAATGTTAATGGCACGTATTTGAAATGAAAAAATCACTCTGCAATTATGGGGGTGAATAAGTGGGATAAATTTGTTCATGTATTTCCAGTCTCCCATTCAATTCTATACACCGTTGAATCAGATGAGTAAGCTAATATATCCACTACCGCCTAAATACAAAATTTATTGCGCAAGGAATTTAGAATACGTGGTGTTTTCCTGCCTTCAGTAAATTGGCATGGTCACCACTGAAAGACAATGGTGAATGGTGTTAGACATGAAACCATTAAAAAAAAAATAACCATTAAGGAAAACAAACATCAGAAAAAAGCATGTGCATTTTACCCTTTCTCCACAAAGGAAATAATAGCTTGAAGAGTAGCTAAAAACCCAGCAAGCTTGTGTTCATCTCCAAATCTGAAAGATACGCAAACAAATTAAAAAAATGCGAGAAGAGTAAATCAGTTTAAAAGGATTAAAATTGATCGTGAAGACAACCGACCATTTTTTCGGAAGAACGGGCAAGGTGGAGGTCATCAAATGTCATGTAGTTGGACGTGATTGAAATTGCGACGGAATCGAAGGCGGCTATTTTGCGAGAGAAGTGAGGGAGCCTTTGAGGATGACTGATTAAGAGGTAGATAGGTAGATGAGGAAAGGGCTTTTGTGAGTTTCAGTGTTGGGAGATCTATAAATGGGTGCAGACATAAAACAGCCAGAGGGAGGTACGACGTGGGGGTGTAATGAAAAGTGAAGACAAATGACGACGTTAATGAAGTGGGAGTGAGAGAGTCGGCAGTGGTTTCAATGCGAGAAGGCGTTCCATCACGCGAGAAGGAAGATAGGCTGCTATGATTCATTCACTGACGGGAGAAGGTGAAGAATTAAGAGGGTTGGATTTGGGCCTTTAAAAGATATCTGGGCTTAAATTCAAAGTAGTTCGTCGATGATTTTAAAGATTTTTTAGAGAAGAAAAATTTAGTTAGACACGTGGTACATTTTGAGTGCTGATGTGGCACTCTAAGAAAAGAGTAAGTTGCCCCATTATAATATAGATTATTTAAATTGGGTCCAAGTGGCATAACTTTGTTTTTGGATTCTTTCCCAAAAAGCCTCATACTAATAAGAGCTGGACATTACTTATATATTAGACACTTTCTGTCTAAACTTTCGATGTAAGACTTAGATTATATCCCAATACTCTCCCATTTAAGCCAAGGACCATACACACCTTTGATCTCCAGCCTCTTGCGAAATTTGGCACCATCTTGTACTGCCATATTCATTAACAGAATTCTTTACAAGGCATGGAACCCTTATTCGCAAAATCACCTCGAAGGTTCTCTTCCCACAACGAACATGCGGTCCAATCCATTTCTCCAGATCTACTTTTATAACTTGGGTTTTGATACCACTATGAGGGCTTTTTTAAAAACCCATATCCAACTCTCTCTATATATTATGATATTGTCCGCTTTGGACCCAAATAGAAAAGTCCTCACGAATTTGTTTTTGGATTCTTTCTTAAAACGCATGGAACCTAGTTCTTTTGCGACAACATTTCTCTTCCGTTGCATGGAACTCTATTCCTGTTTAATAACAATCTCAAACGCTGAAGATGTGCTTAAGTTTACTAACAAGAAACAATCTCAAATTTATTAATTCTCCATTCACAATTTCTTAACAACCTGAACCCCTGAAAATATGTTTAATAATTCGAAATGTAAGAAACCTATGATAGAAGACAAAATAACTTTCAACTAGGTAATAACCCGCGCCATGCGTGGAATGAAATATATAAAAAATAATTTGTTATTATTATATTAAAATACAATATATTATTAATTGAATTTAAAAGATTTTTTTATTATTGCAAAAAACTTACGTATATAATACCATATTTTCAAAATATAACAAATAGTTTCTTACTTGTATATTTATCATATACTTTCAGAATACAATAAAAAAAATTGATTGCATGAATTTTTTTTTTAAATCTACTATATGCTGTTCAGAATTAACTTTTCAATTTATGTTCAATCACTAAAATAGAAAAAAGAATTAGCCTCTAATTAAATTATTTTGACCAACTGATTTTTTTATAGAAATAGAATGTGATAGTATAATTTCCTTATATTTGCTAATGACATAAGTATATTAATTAATGTTCCATCAGTAAAATTATAAGAACAATAATCCCTTTAATTAAATCAATTTGACACAGATATTTTTAACCCTTCAATTTGAATTTGAACAATAAAAATATTTTTAATAATTTAACTTTCCTAACCAAGTTAAACTATTTAAAAAAAATTAATATCTTGATATAACTATTTTCAATATTTTCAAGTTGAAATATTTATTATAATATAAAATTAATTTGGTTTAAGTATGTGCATGGTTTCATTAAAAAACACATTAAACTAAAAATATTGCTCTTAAAATTGGATGCTTATTATATGGAACAATTACTAGAATGACATGAATTTGGGATATAATTACTAGATTAACACCTTCAAAATCAAGTTTACTAATCTAACATAAATCTTTTGTGTAAAAGACTTTGAGACCAATATTTTTAAACTATCTACACATATGCCATTTGGTTAAAAAATTAGAATCAATTTAAACAATATTTTGAAACTATCTACTAATTAATAAAAAACGAAACGCCTAAAAAATGAAACCCTAATTATCCAATAAGAAAATATTTAATATTTATGTGAAAATAAGGAGAAAAAAGGATATATATATTTTTTCTTTAATCACAATTTTAAGTAAACGAATTTTTAAAATTTAAATCAGTTTCTCAAAGAAGGGAGAAAAAATATTAAAGGGAATTAAAATAAATTTTAAAATTCGGTATTCTCTATATTTTTTTATTTTTAAATTATTTGCAAATTTATTTCAAGTAGGGAAAGCAAATTAAAGGGAATTAGAATAAATTTTCAATTACCTTATTTAAAGATTATGAAACAAAATTTATTTAAAAATGATTTTTTTAATAAAGAAATAAATTAAAACAATTTTTTGGTTACCATCAATTAAGGAAACTGAATATTAATTACTTACCATTAATAAAAACGAATTTCAAATTCAAAAATAAATCAGTTCCTCAAATTAAGGAACCACAGTAAAAAAAATCATTATTCTTCAGTTATAAAATATTTTTTTTATATTTTGTTCTTCAGTTTTTATATTTTTAAAAATCATTATTCTTCAGTTTTTATATTTTTAAAAAATTATTTTTTTTATAAATTTTCAATTACCTTATTTAAAGATTATGAAACACAAATTTATTTAAAAATGATTTTTTTAATAAGGAAATAAATTAAAACGATTTTTTGGTTACCATCAATTAAGGAAACTGAATATTAATTACTTACCATTAATAAAAACGAATTTCAAATTCAAAAATAAATCAGTTCCTCAAATTAAGGAACCACAGTAAAAAAAAATGTTAACTTTTGTGAAATATATGATCAAATTTGATAAAAAAACTGTCGTAAAAAACCTGTCATAACATATATTATTGAGAAAGAATCAATTTAGTAATAAATAAATCTGCCATAACATATGTAGAAAAACCTGTCATAATAACACGAAAAATCTACTAACAAAATTAAATCTGCTACAACGTAAAATAAAACTGCTGTAACGTATTTGTTAATCTAGTAATTAAATAATTTGATAGATTTATTGAAAATCTTAAAAAATCTGTTATGTCGTTAGAAAACTCTGCCGTGTCAAATAAACCTGTCATAACGTAAATTTTTGAGAAACTTAAAAACTCTGTCGCCCTTGAGAAAATCTGTTGCAACTGAGTCAAAAACCTATTAAAGAAAAAAATACTGTCGTTCATAAAAATAAAACTGTCGTTCGGAAAAATAAAACTGCCACTCAAATATTAAAACTGTCGTCACTCAATAAAGCTGTCATCAAGTAATTCAAAAAACTGTCGCATTTAAATAAAACTGTTAAAAAAAATCTGCCATTGGCTAAAAAGTCTGCCATCTAAACAAATCTGTCACTTCATACACGACAGATTTATTTAGAAAATTTTCACCCCATTTTTTTTACTGTGGTAAAAATTTCGATTTTTTTTGGTAAAAATTAATGGCAATTTTCGTAATTAAGTTTTTGGTTATCAAAGAAAAAAGTGTAATTTAGGTATAAAAACAATTTAATAATTTTAAAAAGATTAGTGTCATTTTAATAATTCTAATATAATTTGATGTCATTCTAGTAACTCACCCTTATTATATCAACATTTCTATTCTCACGGTTAATTATCATTTTGGTTCTTTTTATAATAATATTTTGAACCATCACAAATCTTCATTTCCAATGTGGGTTTTTGAAGACATTTTCATATTTTCATCATTTTAGTAATTTATATTTGGTTTTAAAAAATTTAAATTAGGAGTTGTGTTAAAAAAATTTGTATGTTTTTTTTAATATATGTGTGATGTGGTAATGTGCTAATTTATTTAATTTACATAAAATTCTGTTCAACCAGAAAATGAGAAGAAGTAAAGAATTTAAGAAAACAATTAATTTGATGCATTTGGTAGAAATGGAAGGAATAATTTTATCTTCATAATTGTTGAATTATGTATAATTTATTTATATAAACTATGTTTTCACCAAATTAATACCAATGACATTTTTTTGTAAATAATCTAGTAAATGATGTCTTTTTAAAAATTTGACTTGAAAATGAATGTGATGTTGACACCTCAGCATGACATCTATGTAAATAACACATGAAGACAAAGTTATTCTTAAAAAGAGATTCTTAAAAAATATATAGGGGATTGTTCGGAGATTATAGAACAAAGATTTCAACTTCTACGACAACATGGCTGTTTGTGCTAAATCATAACCCCACTCTTGATCATCTTTCTGCTTGGAGTTATGACACGGAAAACACATGTCTTTTATGTGAAAATGCACCTGAGAGCATGAATCACTTATTTTTTTAGTGTTTATAGTCAGCTGCGATTTAGGGTTCAGTAATGTGCAAGTGCAACCGACGTTCAAAATAATGAAATATGGCTCCGCTCTCATGCAAATTTGGCCATCGATGGACTGTTTTTCTCTGACCTTTTCTTTTCCCTCCTCCTCTCTGTTGCTTATCACCCCAAATATGCTTGTAAAAGTCTGTGGTTTTTGCTTGCTTCTTTGTAACATTTTTTTTTAATTAAAAAAGTCCTTTGCCAAAAGAAAGATTACAACTTCTATCAAATATCCAAAATATATTATAACCTATTTACAAGAGTTTTAAGTTATATGTCACTAATTAGGAGAGAATTGTACTTACCTAGTTTACAGTGAAGTAGAATCAATATTGCCGATGAGATAAGATACACATAGAAGCAGAAGAACAAAATTTGATATTTTCTTAGGGCATCTCCAAACGCAAAGATAAAACGAAAATTATAATGGAACATATTTTAATTGGTTGGTAGATTCAACGGCAAATTATTTAGTTTAGTGTTTTGTCAACAGTGTTATATAAATTATTATTTTTCATTATTAATATTATTAAAATGATATTATTATTTTAAAAATTTATAACTAAAATTAAACATTTTTGTATTATTTGTACATGTAGACATTTTTGTATTATTTTATTTTAGTATGAACATTTGGTTCTATGGTTGGAGATGGAAAATAAAATAAAATTAAAATATCAAATTTGATGTAATTTCAACATTAAATTAAGTGTTGTGGTTGAAGTTTTCTTTGGTCATTGGATGTCAATGTAACTCTAATATGCAAAGATAAGAAGAAATATTTACACATGCTACATTCCATATCAATGTTGACTCTGCACGTGGCTGGCCAATGGCTCTTTTTTACCAGTCATAATCGTTACGGAAAAGAGACAATTTGTACATATTAAAAGTTTAAAACTAAATTATATGATGGTTGACGCAAATCGAAGATATTATATTTCAATTATGTTCACTCGTATGTACATACAGTTTCTCAAGTTTACTTTGTTGATTATAGTGCGGCATAAAACAACAAAACAAAACCAGTGTTCATACATACATATGCAAAAGAAAAAGAGCATATGTGATTGGTTGTAAATGCTACATATATTATGCATCAAAATGTGAAAATTTATATACCTATAGTTATTTAAAACAAAAAGAGCGCAATGGCAATGAAGACAGCACATGTTCCTTTCCTTCGTCTTCTTCTTTGCCTGTTCTTTGTGATCGGTCTTGTAGGAGCTACAACACCAGGTCAGGTCACATATTAAGAGAATCACAACCAATCCCGTTGCATCTTTTTCTGGTTTTTCAATATTCGTAAAGTTTGAAAAATAAAGATTCTTATCATCTCTCTTACTTCCACCGAATTATTATAATCGTAATAGCTTTGGGTACTAAATTAAAAGTGATAAAAGTATATAATTAATAGGGTAAGCAATGTTAATCAAAATTTGGAAGGATTTATACATATATCTCATATCAGTCAAGCTAAGGATGTGAAGATATATGAAACATTTTAATTTAATCACAATTATATATAGGTGGTAAAATGGGTCCGGAGATAAGCACTCCGCCCTAAGGATCATGTGGAGCTGCTATTGCCGAAGAAAATCCACCACAAACATTAGCTAGAAGACCACCATGTAGACGTCCTCGACTACAAACCTCCGAAGACGTGACCCACACTACACTTCCTTGAAATGTAAGAGGAATAGATCTACATCAATTGTTTTTTTTTTTTCGGTCTTTACCAACATTACAAAATTGAAAAATACCAGAATTTTCGCTATTATTGATTTACTATGTAATACTTTGATGGTTTGACTATAAAAAATGTTGATGTAATATCATGAGTGTCATTTTTCTTAATGTTTATTTTTTTTAAGGTTAGCTACACCAGCAATGTTCGCTACGCACTAACAAGCCACGAAAAGCTCGATCATATGGTCTTTATTTGAAACTAGAGGAATCTTGTAATGTCTTATATACAAATAGATTAATGCAACATTGAAGCCTATCAAGAGCACGTTCATGACAAGCTCGTATATTACGTATTTGTTTTTTTCTTTTTTTCTTGAATACTATATTACGTATTTGTTTCGCCTGCCCATCCACCAATCATAGTATATAGGTTGATCGAATGTCATATGAACATTATTTATGACTTCGATATATCAGGATCCATGGCTTCGTTTCTTGGTGACATTAATTTATGTTTATGCCTCGATATATCATATATATGCCACCCCTTAATTGTATATATATTGATATGTTTGAATTTCAAACCTAAATTGGCGGAGCCACGCACTACAAGAAAACATATATTTAACGAGAACGCATTTCGTCGCTAATTCCACGTAAAAGGACACTTACGAGGAAATTACGACTAAAGGAGAAACGTCGTAATTCGTTTGTCGTTAAATATATTTCCTCGTAAAATCGTCGTAAACTTGCGAGGAAACCTGTTTCTCGCTAAAAGGACGGTATATATTCGTCGTAAATTCCACGTCAGGTTTTCCTCGCAAAAACCACGTAAAGCGTTTTCGTCGAAAAAGACACGCGCTCTTTTCGTCGTAAAACACACGCAAACTAATGTCGTAAAGTCGACGCGCTTTCTTCGTCGCAAATTACACGCAAACTATTCCTCGTAAAGTGGACGGAAATTTTACGAGGAATTAACTTCACAGATTGTTTTCCTCGTAAAAATATCGTAAATCTTTTCGAGGACTTTACGTGGAAAGTATTGTATTTCCAAAATATAATAAATATATATTTAAATAATGAAAATGATAATTGCAAAAAATATTAAAACGAAATTGATAAATTTATATATCCGAAAATATTTTATAAATTCAGAAATTTATACAAATTTACTAGTTTTAAAAGTAAATAAAAAAAAGTAGCTAACGGTTGAGGTCCTCGAAGAAATCGTGACTTCTTCTTTCCGCTTCCGCCTCTTCTTCTGCAGTGGGTCTCGGAGATGGTGGAATCCCAAGCTCTTGCCGTCTCGCCTCCAACATACGCTCCATACGGGGGTTTCCAGCCGCAAACATGTCGAGAATCCCCTCGAGTGAACTCAATTGAACTCTTTGGGATTGCACTTCGTTTCGCAGCTGAGCCGTCTCATCGATCCGTTGCTGAGCGTAAGCCGACGTTGCCTGAGGGATAAGGTTAACGGATCCGATTCCCAAAAGCCGTCCCTTTTTCTCGGAACCACCTTCAAATGAAAAAATTAATATATATGTTAGTAATGTAATATTATAAATATTTGCACGAGGAAACGGTTTCCACGTTTTTTTACGACGACATTACGTGGAAAGCCTCTGTAAACGTAATTTCGTCGTTAAGCGCACGTAATTTTACGAGGAAATATTTTCCTCGTTAATTTTCCTCGCTACACGCGTGTTTTCTTGTAGTGACGTTAGACAAGAGGGGGGCAGCTGCCACCGTAAAAATTTTCAAATTTCCCACTAATTCTTAATAATTTTCAGCAATGCCCCCCTATTCTTTATAAGTTTTTAATAATGTCCCCCTTAAAATCTATCTCTACATCCGCCCCTGCCTAAATAGAATTCTGAAAATTTGTTGTTGATGGAAAATCGTTTACTAATATGTTATAATTTACGTCTGGTATCCAAATATTTGATAAATCATATATTGAAAAAAGATATGATTTAAGAGGAAACAACAAAAAAAAAATTTATACTTTCTGCAGCAGAAAAAAAAATATTTATACTTTCCTTATGAAACCTGACCCGTTAATTTCTAAAAAACAATAAGAGGAAACAACAAAATTAAATATTTATAGACAGTTGATATATTAGTTCCAAAAGTGAAAATAGATATCATCAAACTGTTGCTTGTGAACCAAGGATAAGATTTTGAACGAAATTGGAAAATAACTAGAGATCATATACAATTTTGAAGCGTTATTCGTTCTTTTTCCATATTAGAATGTAAATTCTAAACGGTTAGATCATTATAAAATGGAAACAAATTACAAAGTAAAATCCTAAAAATGGAGAATCAGGTTTCGTAAAACTTTATAAAAGGAGGGCTTTGGTAGTCTCCTTTGCCTCATTCACACATTCATCAACGCTTTCTGATTCAGCGATTTCAAGATTTGCTTCCAAAACTTTCTTTCGATCGTATTTGTGATATTTCTTGTTCGATAGGTAATGGCAACAAGAACGAGATTCAGCTTCGTGTTCTTTGTGATGATGATCTTCACGGTGCTCTTGGGTTGCTGCTCGGCGAGGATCTACAAAGTCGGAGACTCCGAGGGATGGACTGCCAAGGACGACGTCTACTACGCTTGGGCCGATGCCGACCATAAGGAGTTCCACGTGGGAGATTCTCTCGTCTTTGAATACAACCCAAGCATCAACGACGTTACTCAAGTCTCTGGCTCTTTGGAATACCAGCTATGCGACTATTCTTCTCCTAAAGCCGTCTATAACACAGGACACGATGTCGTGACTCTCACGGAACCAGGTTTTCACTACTTCATCACCTCAAATCAAGGTCAATGCGTATGGGGACAGAAGCTGGAGGTTCTTGTCATCCATGACCCTTCACGTCCGGTTCCTCCACCACCACCGAGCAAGATTCTTCCTGTTGGAAAGACCTACAAGGTCGGAGACTCAGAAGGATGGAAAGTCCATGAGAGTGACTTCTATAACAAGTGGAGTGAGGAGAAACAGTTTCATGTGGGAGATAATCTGCTTTTCGAATACGCCAACGAAGTCAACGACGTCTATGAAATCAGCGGTGATCTTGAGTTCTTAACCTGCGACCCAACGTCTCCTGTGGCCGTGCACGAGACAGGACACGATCTTGTTATGCTCACAGAACCAGGAGTTCATTATTTCATAACCTCAAAGTCCGGTTATTGTGAGGCTGGGCTTAAGCTTCGAGTGGTCGTGGGACCACAACCCAAAGCTGTTACTTTCCCCAATTTCCCCAAGAAGGTGGACTTGTCGGCTATGGACCGCCTCAACAACTGGTTACAGACTTTCAAACCCCAACCCCATCACTAAGCGTTTGTTTTCTCTGTTTTGGTTTGAGATTTTTGACCAGTTTGGAGTTATTAATTGTTGTCTCTCTCTCTCTCTTTCGTTTGTTGCTCAACTTCGTCAGTGTTTACTTTTCTATTATTTACCATCGTTGTAAAGTTACTTTGACTTCAGCCGTATCTAATAAAAATTCATGTTTACTTAAACATAACCGAAGCACAAAACTAGCAGAAAAAATGCATAACACCTTTATAAAATTAGACAAAAACAAAGGTCGTGAGTTTCTAGCAAATTCAATTTACCAACATTACTGCAATTCTTTGTCTGTCATGTGGATTCTAGAAAAATAATAGTAAAACAATTTTCCCAAAATGGAAAATTTTATTATTATAACTAAGGGAGACTCTTGTTCTTGCATAGGTATGCCATAATGACAACATTAGCTTCTCTTAACAAATAGATAACTTTTTGTTAATTGGTTTCTAACTGGAGCAGAGCTGTTTGTATCTGTAGTATTTTCCTCGGACACTTTAAAGAAAGTGTAAGACAAAATCAGGTTATTAATTGATCATTCCGTCCATTCTTGGATCAGTCTCAAACTCAGGATCAAATGTAGAAGAAAACCTGGGAAACAAAGTGTTTAGAAAGAAAAGAAAAAGGTCCTAGCAATGGGCTCTTGGTTTTGCTTAAGCAATATCAACTAGAACCAAGAGGAAAGGTTATCTCATGAAGCAAAGCTTTGTGTTATGCTATTCTTTTTGCGGCATGTTTTTGGCTTAAGTGTCATAAATTAATTTATATGATATTTTTGTTATTACGATTTTTATCAAAATATGCAAAAAAAAATATATACTTTTTTTTAATAATTACCAGGTATTGGTATTGGCTTGGTCAAACCAACTTCGTGTTTTTTTTTTTTTGGTAATTTTCTCAAAAAAACAAAGATTTCTATTCAAATTTTGTATTTTTTATTAGTGGGTGGTGTCTGTCGGTCATGAGAAAGACAAAAAAAAAAAGTTATCCCTCAGCATAGACTTACCGATAGATATGGACCGTAGCTTGTGGATAACTTTTCTTCATAATTTCTAAATGACTATCAAAACATCACCACTTCTTCTTCTTCTTCTTCCTCTTCTTCTTGTGCTTATGTTTTTATCTCTATCTTATCTCACAGGCAATGTTACACACTATAAACTAGGTCAGTATATATACACTAGATCTGGTTCTATATTCTTCAAACAATTTGAAAATAATTTTCTGCTAATATTCTAGTTTCCCATAGAATTGAGGGTTATGTGTTTTCCGCAGATTGTTATGATTTATGGTTAATCATGCAAAAACAAATTGGTATCGAAAAAAAAAACAATTTCTACTCGCTAATGTTTTACCGATCACATTAGAAATTTAAATATAGGATTGCAAAATTTCTTAAGAATTCAACTAAAAATGAGTATATGTATTACCGATCACATTAGAAAATAAATATATTTTATTAAATCATATGCAGTTGTGTTTATTTTCATTTTAGGCATTCTTTAATACTTTAATACACATACTGAACATTTTTGTTTTTATTTAGCACAAGGTAAAACGGTGCACATAGAAATTGGACCGTCTCGACCATGTGGAGCTTCTCCGTATGCTCGAGCAAGATGTCGACGAATTAGTCGGCCTTCTCCGCCTCCTCGTCATCCACATTTCGACAAAAACTAATGTTTTAATATATAGAACAAATATGTTTGCATGGAGCAAACGCAAAAACAAATTTATGAATGCATTTCGTTTGTTTGTCTATGGTCTCATTCATTCTTCCTGCAGTTGTATACCACTAGCATTTTGATGTGGAAGGTTTCTTTTTGTAGTTTCAATCCCTAGGGGTCTCAACTAAGTTAAGTAGTTGGTGAGGTACAATATTTCCAATATCCAAACATGAGCATTCTAAGGAAGATCCGAGCAATCACTCAATCTGGTTTCATAGAGATTCTCTAATACTAGCAAAACCAGTTTTGCAAATTGGAAAATTTGTTTCCCTCTTAACTCAAGATCCTCTAGACAACACAGCTCCCAAAAACATGAGCGGTCGATTAATCAGATTAGATTGCAGTAACCTAATAAAGAAAACAATGTTCTAATGCAGCTTAAACCATTTAATGACCAGAGATGCTGTTACAATAGAAGTAGCTTATCTATTTTCAGAATGCATATCGTCAACCTCATCCAGTGATCCTCTTTCACTTTTCTTGCGTTTGGATGATTGATGAATTTACCTTAGAGATGTACAACTCTGCAACAAGAGATGTCAGGGATTCCATTTATTGTAAAGTTTCTTCATCTCAAGTTTCAAGCAGAATAAGAGAACGAGAGTTTCCAGTCATGTCTTCAACATATTAGAGGTTCTTACAATCAAAACTGAATCTAACGATGCAATAACAAAACGATATAAGTGAAGAAAGAAATCAACTTGAGTTTCACAAATTCAAGTGGATGGTCACATCAGGTAAATCAGTTACGAAGTTCGATTTGCACTCCACAAGTTATTTGTGTTGCATATACAAATTCTACCGAATACGTTATTATCATACATTATAGAAACTCCGACTATACCGAATACTACAAAACCTCATACATAATCATTTCTGTCTAGTATATATCAAAAGGTAACAAGTTTGCAGAAACTCCGACTTATCTGGTCAATTTTTCTCCACATCCTTATCAGTTTTCATCGACAGGTTTGCGATCGGAGTGGGCATAATTCCCGTCCCGTTCCGACCCATCCCATCCCGTACCCGTTTCAGAATTCTCGTCCCATATATATCCCGTATTCCCATATGGGATAAGTTTCCAATTCCCGATTGGGAACGGGACGGGAACGGGAATTCCCGAAATTCCTGAAATCCCGTTTAAAATGAATATAAATATGTAGTTTATATATATTCTATGCATATATTATGTAAAATAAAATCATATCTTATCTATATAATAATCCTTAATATACTAAAGCACAAGTCACATGACCAATCAGGTTCTGTTACGTGGCTTGTGCTTTAGTTTTTTATTTTTTTATTTTAAAAAAATTGTTTTCGAAATAAACTGACAATCGAATAAAAAAAAAAACCCAGAAAAGCAAAAAAACTTTAGTCGTGACCTCCCCACCTCTCTAAATCCCTAATTTTCTGCAACTCCTAACACCACGTTCTCTGAATCAGAAACCACCACCATGTTTGAGATAAATTGGCCGAAACGATTTACAATGCTTCTTCTGTTTCTCTTTCTTCTTCTATTTCAACTAGCTTCCTTCTCTCTCCTTCTTCTACAAGAAGGTACTAAACACTCAAAATGTTGGAGTTAACTCCAATTTCCCAGCTTAATTCTTCACAAAAGGATGGAAAATAAGAGCTTTGATATCTCGGATTTGGGATTACTATCCCAGAGACAAACCTGGAGTAATACTTGGCATGAAAATTATCTGTGTGGATGAAAAGGTATGTTGAAATTATCTATCCTAATTTTGTGTTTACATATTTTTAAATTTTACCCGTCCTATTTCTCTTTCTTCTTCTATTTTTCCTAATCCTTCGACCGAGCCAAATTTAATCAAGGTATTCGATATCTCTTTTATCACATATAATTCAGTTTCATTACCGTCGTAGGGAGCAATCTGCAAATCGGCGAAATAGTCGAACGACTTGAATCACGATTCCAACTTGGTTCAATATCGTTTCAAGGTCGCTATATATATCTTCTTTAAGAAAATTTCCATGGAATTTTTTTATATTAAAGACTAATACTCATCTGTGTTCTATTTTTCTGATAAACTACTTCTTCATCTCTTAATTGCAGTCTCAGAATTTCCTCTTGATATGAGACCGGGAAGATGATAATCTAACGCTTTGACGGAGTAGGGAAATAAGATGATGATTGGACGAGTTAAGCATCTAAATCACTTCAAGTTCTTAAAACTTCCTCTTTTAAATCTTATCTCTTCTAGATCGGCTAACAATGGATATGTATCATTTTGCAGATTCGATTTTGGTGTTGGCAAAAAAATCATGTACTGATCTTATGATTCGATTTTGATACTCTTTTTCTAATGGAAATTTGCTCATCAATTTCTTAAAGTGTGTTATGTGCAGGAAAACTGAGGAAAAGCTATGGTACCGATTGGAGACATGGCTGTTGTGGCTTTAGGCTTTAGGCTGTAGAGATTTTGGCTTTAAAGACTTTTGGCTGTAGAGATTTTCGTTTTAAAAGCCTGATTGGTATCAAAAGCTGTAGAGGGTGTGGTTGTTAATGATTTTTTTTTTTGGGTCAAAACTAATAATTTTTTTTAAAAAAAATTAATAATTGAAACTGCAAACAATAATTTATTTGTTATTAAAATTTAACTTAAAAACAACAATTTATTGAAAAAAAATTCTAAATTAATGTTAGTGAAAAAAGTATATCTTCTCACTCTATCTATAATGTTTTAGGGATTTTCTAAAAATAGCATTAGATTTTCTAAAAAAATTCTAAATTAATTTTCAATCTAATTCTTTTAGATATTTTCTAAAAATAGCACTACATTATCTTTTTCTGTCTTTTTATTGAATACTTCTTCATTAATTTTGAATATATGTTTTCTGAGATTTACTAAAAATAGTATTATACAATTTATTTTTAATTTGTTTTGATGAAAAAAAAAAAAAACTTCACAAAAAAAAAACTTACGCAAGAGAACAAAAATGAGGAGAAAGAGAGAGTAAAAGCCACAAATGGAGGCTTTAGAAACTGATGAACAAAAAAAAAAAATAACTGAAAAAATGGCTTTGAAGGCTTTAGAATTTTCTAAAGTCTCCAAAGCGTGATTGGTTAATTTTTGGCTTTTATGGCTTTAGAAAACTCTAAAGTCTTCAAAGCCATGTTACCAATCAGAGCCTATATTGGTTAAGGATGATGCCGACAAAAGAACAGAGTAAGGCAATGTAGAACCCATGGTTGCTCTCTCGATCCTCGCCGGTGTAAGAGCTGCTCGGGATCGGAGATGGAGGAGAGAGAGGGATGAGAGAGAGAGAGAGACGATGCTCGACGGAAGAGAGAGAAATTGAAATACCGGATGGAAAAATTGGGTTTGTGTATGGCACCATGTAATCTGTATGCAAATAACAGCATCGTCTTTCTGTACCAGCATCGTCTCTCTGTATACCGGATGGAGAAATTGGGTTTCCCAACAAAAAGGAAGCAAAGTCAACGGATGGAGAAATTGGGTTTGTGTGGTTTTGTCTTTAGGAGACAATTGGGCCAGCGGAGTAATTGAGGCCCATACAAGGAAGTGTGTTTTGTTGGCTTAGCAGCAAAAGAGTTATTATGTGTTGTTAGCAGCAAATCTATCTTTCTATGGCCATAAATTCGCTCTAACAACTATACTAGCAGAGAAGTAGTTTTACGTACGTAAGACTAAAAATGCAATCATTCTTTCTCATTCTAGACTACTAGTAGAGCTGCTAACCTCGCGCATGCGCAGGATAGTGTTCCGTTGGTTATATGTTAATTTTTCGTATTATATTTAGTTTAAATATAACTACTAAATCCAGAATTTTTTATTATTTATTTGTCCGTTTATGTATATTTTAAGAATTATTATATCATTATATAATATTTTGTCACAATACGTATAATGGTTGCGAAAAGCTAAGCGAGTGCCAAAAAAACAAATTTACCTAAATGTCCCATTGAACATAATATTTGCAATTAGCTAAGTGAAATATTAAAGAAAATAATTAAAACAATATGTTTATGATTTTTAAGAAATGAAGGCATTGCAAACCTTTTATTCCTTGTTTTTGTCTTTTGCTAGGCAGTTGTCTTTTGGTTCCATCACGGTTCATGTGTGAAGTGTGTAATATATCAGTAAAAAGCATTTATGTTTTTTGTTTGTTGCGTTTAAATGTTTTTTTGTAATTCAATAACTCTTTACCTTCTTTAGCGTTTTCGGATCTACTGGTTACGCATCATTCCAGTTATGAAGTTTACCTCTTTTAGTTCCCTATATTATTCGTAATATGTAGGTGAGGATCTATAGCTATGAAAGATTATTTTTAAAATTTATAATAATTAAATATATTATGGATTTATATACTTACTTTCAGCTGAAGGCAGTCCGGCGGAACTTCTTTGCACACAATGAGGTGAGACTTATGATTGATGACTGATGCAAAAAAGATTGATATTCTTTGCTCATCTGATTCTTTGTTGTAAGGTTGGGAATTTTTGTTTGCAATCTTTGTTTGCTTAGATTGGTATACGGCTACTGCTTTCACAAAAAAAGTTTAAGATTTATTCTTACTACTCAAGTTAACATGGAGTAACAAAGGGCCACTAGAGAAAAGAAAAATCAATATTGAATTTTGTTTTTATATGTTCTCAGTAAGGGTCTATAACCATATGTTAGTTCATGTGGTGGCTTTAAAGCTTTGCATCTTCTTTTTTTTTTTAATTTCTATGATTATACAGTCTCTCTTTCTTAGTGTTTTTCAAAACTACTCACAATCTAATAAGTTAATGATTCCTTGAGCAGGTTATTTTTTCTTGATATTTTTCGAACTCAATTAGAGATGATTATCAAACTAGATTATTTGTGGTTTCTAATTAATTTGAGTTCCACCGATATATACATCTAGGAATCTTCTTTGACTCTTTATTAGTTTTCATATCTTCTTTATTATTTTTTCCAGGTCCTTATGATTTTCGAGCCTACATCTATCGTTTGTTTTGTCGACGGAGGCATATTCTTACTAGAGGCGTAAACAAATCTAACCAAATGGGTTCTTTTCATTAATTAAAATTTACGCAGAGAACTACTACTTCTCTTATTGATGTTCTTACTATAAAGAATTCGTTTGTGTTTATATGTAAATGTTTGGATGATGAAATGATTTTTTTTTTCTTTCTGAGGAGGAGTCTCTTGGTTCTTTTTGGTTTGTATGTCGTTTACTGTTAAACGTTGCCTTCAAATTGTTAGAAACTTCATCGTTTCATCTCTTCTTACCTCCCTTTAATACCTTGTGTTTCGTATAACTGTTTTTCCCGTACGTAGTAGCATTTTCAATTTTTAAATTATGATTATAACTTAATTACATATTATTTATTTTTTAACATAAGTTTTACAGATAATAATAATACTTAAAAAGATTAATATTTCCAAATGAGCAAATGTTAATTAGTTTTTCTTTTTCACCAATTTTCAGAATTAAAATTATTAATTTTTATTAATTCAATCTATATTTAATTTTAACTATTTATACGGATAATAATAATATTACTTAAGAATCCTAATTACAACAGTATAAGCCAATGGTAATATTTTTTTGTTTTTAAGCGTTTTAAAATTTTAAATTATGATTTTATATTGATTTACATAATATTTATATTTTTAATTATTTTTAATATTAATATTACTTACAAATTCAAATTCCGGTGCAACGCACGGGCTAAATACTAGTATACAAATATATTATAATATATTACAAAAGTTTTTCTTTAATTTTTTAGAAGTTATACCTAATTATAAAGTTGAACAAGAATACAATCACCAAAATTTCAAACTTTTAATTTATATGGAATATTCTTTAATGTATTTTTCATAATTTAAAGTTTAAAACATATATAGTGTGATAATAAATAAATATATTTAAATTATAAGTTTTTTTTTAAATGGAAAATCCCGTTCCAATCCCGTCCTATCCCGTTCCCGTCCCGAATGTTAAATGGGATATAAATGGGATGAATTTTTGTGTTCCCGAAATTTCCGTTCCCGTCCCGTTCTCGATAAATCCCGTCCCGAATTCCCGAACGCCCACCCCTAGTTTGCGATGGATGAGGCGCAGGGGCTTACCATATTTTCCAAGAACCACAGCAAGTTTAAACAAACCGATCGCCCCCAAAACTTTCCTCAGACCCATTCTCATTTTCCTGAAACCGAAATCAGTAAAAGATCAAACAAGGACCATGAAAGCTGAACCACTTACAAGAAATATTATTGCAGACGATTTATTTTGTGCCATCTACTTGCCTGCGAGGTCTACCATCGCTTTTCTCCACGACTGGTTGATTATTTTTCTGGTTCCTGGAATAGTAAAGCTTATATAAGAGTAAAGAAGTGATTGCAAGTTCTTTGAGATTACATGAAAGAAGGTTCATACCTGGATATTTCCGGGAAAATGCTACAAGCGTATAGGTATGATGTAACTCCATTGTCCCCATCCAACGAATTACGCATGCCATGTACAACTGCCTGTAATGGATGCTGTTCATACTTTGACCGAATACAACGCAAAGACGTACCATCACCTTTATAGAGAAAGGGATCTTCTTTGGATGGAATCTGGATATCACCAAATCCAAAATCTCTTGCGTTGTAAGCAAGAGCAAACCCTGTCTCAAGAATAGTGGTACAATCATCACAAACCACATCAACTTCCATATGGTCCCCTGTTTCTATGCGGAAACCGTTGGTCAAAAGGGTGGAAGGTAAAAAGGGTGCTTGTTTTCCGAGGGTGTGTATCCAGTTACCGCCTCTGGTAAGATTCTTCACCGTGATAGAGTTAGGGACTACGTAGGAGCCGTCTACCTGACACCTGAACCGCGTCCATAAGGTGAACCCTACCGCCGGACCAGAGTTATGAGTTTCAGAAACTGTAAAAGAGAATGAACGCATCTCTTCCTTAAAGCTAACCCAGTTTGGAAGACCGTATCCTGGGAGATAAATGCAGTTTTGATTCCTCTTAAGCCAACACTACAAACACCAACCATTTAATTAAACACGCTCAGGATAGTGTCGTATTGATCAAATTATAAGTTAGGCCTTTTCGTTGTTAATATGTCTAGACTGTAGTAGAAAACGAACCTCGAGCATCATTTTAAATGTAGTATTAGACTTTCCGAGATTGCAACTTTCCACGCAAGTGAGACTGAGCCTTTTAAGATTCTGGATCCCTGGGGTCTCAACAAGGCTGAGGCAGTCACCGAGGTTCAGTTCCCACAAACCCGAGCATTCAGAAAGGTCTGGAGTTCTTTCCAGCGATATGCAATTACTCGCCTTAAATAAACCAAGCCAGCTTCTAGGTAAACTAACGATGGATTGAAGTTTTGAGCAATCACTCAAACGAAGATCACGGAGATTTGTTAGACTAGCAAAATCCGTTTGCAAATTGCAAAAATTGTTGCCTCCTAAATCAAGCTTCCGGAGAAAAGATAGACCCTCAATATCTTTCGGGATCATGTCATCAGATAGATTGCAGTAAGCAAGAGATAAAGTGCGCAGGCAGCTTAAACCTTTGAATGAGATTGGAAGCAACTGAGAAGCAGGAGGACTGTTTACAGAATATAGATTGTCTATATCATCGCTCACGAATCCTTTGCAGCCAATAAGAGATAACTTTTTCAGTTTCTTCAGCTGATTGATCGAAGAGGGGATTCTCTTTAGAGCTGTAAAATCTGCAACAATAGTTGTCAAGGATTCCAATTCCCCTAAAGCATCATCCAATCTCTCAACTTTTGAGCAGTTCGAGAGAAGGAGAGTCTCCAGTGCCTTCAACTTATAGAGTTCCTCAGGGAGAGCGTCAAGCTCAATGCAACTGCTCAGATTTAATAGTACCAGCTTTTTGTGAAGAATCCCAATTGACTTGTGAACCACAACTAAGCTTTTGCAGTTACCAGTAGCAGCTTCTCAACATTGGGAAATAAGAGAAATCTGGAGTCTCTCTGAGGTAGACCGAATGACTGAGATCGAGGTATTTTAGCATATTTGCCGGTTGAGGATGCTACAAGAAAAGAGAGAGAATGATGAAATAAATAACAAAGGAACTTAGCTTTATGCGTGTATTTGACATTTCCACGTACCGCTTCTGCTTTCCAAAATCGTTTGAGGTTGCTGTACTGCATGTCCAAAGAAACTACACTTCTCAGGCTTAAGTTTGTTGGAAAAGACTCTGAAATAAACCTATGCCAACTTAACCATCGTAGATCTTTTGGGAAATGTTCGTAGCTTCCACTGAGATTTACATAGCTAAGTTGTAATAATCTCAGCTCCTGCATCTTTGCAAAAGCTTCCACCTCGAAGTACTGGACATCCATGACTTTGGCTTCCAGGCTGAGTCCCTCTACTGCATTTGTACCCTATTAGTAAAGCAAACAATTAATAGAAATATGTAATTCCAAGTCATCTATATAGTTTTTGTTTGAGACAAATAATGCATATAAATCTTTTTTCTTACCTGTTTTTTGGTCAGTACACCGATGACATCATCAGGATTCCACAGTCTGCTATGCTCTCCACAGTTCTTGTAAGATCTTTCTCGGACAATTTGTCTTCCCATGTCTCGTAATAAATCATTCATCATTATATTGTTACCAGAGACAGTAATGAGACACCTTTCGATCAGTACACTGAGTACTATGTCAGGGTAAAAGTTGCATCCATCAAAAATGCAGGCGACATAGTCTCTATCCACCCCAATGAAGAAACAAGCAATATCCAAGAATACATCTTTCTGTACGCTATTTAGCGCATCAAAACTGATCTGAAGTATCGCTTGAATGTTATCATTAGGGATTCTTTTCAACAATTCCAACGTGCTTTCCCACTCAGAAATGCTTCTCTCGATGAGAAACGCACCCAAGACTTCCACAGCCAAGGGTAAACCTGCACAGTAGGCAACTACTTTTTCCGAGAGGTGAAGAAACTCTTTAGGTGGTTCACTTGTTCTAAAGGCATGCCAACTCAAAAGTTCAAGAGCTTCATCATCGTCCAGCTCCTTTGGTGAATAGCTTCCTTCCACTCGTAGTTGCTTTAACAAATGCATGTTTCTTGTTGTAACTATTATCCTACTTCCACGGCCAAAGCAGTTTGGATCTATCGCTGCTGAACTAAGCTGGTGTATATCATCAACATCATCAACTACTATAAGTACACGTTTACTGCGAAATCTTTCTTTTACGGGATGATCAAGCCCGTTGACCGCTATGTCATTCTTCCTTAGAATGTCAGAGAGAAGTTGATGCTGCAGATGAGTTCTCCCCTCGGGTTTCTTGGAGTAATCCCTAAAATTTTCTAGGAAACTTGATCCTTCAAAAAGATGTGAGAATTCGTTAAACGCCACCTTCGCTAGTGTTGTTTTACCGATCCCACCCATTCCATAGATTCCTATAACTCGGACTTCAGCTGAACCTATGCTCAGTAGCGAAGAAATGCGCTCTAGGCGCGATCTCATACCTACAGCATATGACGGTACATGCAAGTATCGGCAGGGAAGCCTTTTGAGAACCTCTCTAGTGATATCTTCCATACATTCTGCTTCATTCCTGCATAATATATTTGCTATTTAAAACGAATCTGAAAATATAGTTTCAATTGCACCCCATGACTCTAGTGTGTATCTACTTAACTGTATATAGATGCCTCATACTTTGTTAGACAAAAACAATTTAAGAGTATAGATGTGTGGAGCTAACTGACCGATATCTCATGTCCCACCCAGATTTATTTGCTACTTCTGTTAAAGCTTCTCTCCAATCCTTAACTTTGTTTGATTGGTAACGACGCCTTTCGTGTTTAGCAAATGATTCAGCATATGACCCTTTCTGCCTGCGTATATCTGACGGGTCGGTATTAAAGAAAATTGGAAAAACCAACTGTGAGGGGTTACTTTTGTGGGTTTTCATAATGTGAACAAGTTCATCAAGACACCAAGCTGATGATGCGTAGTCCTTTGATAAAACAACAACGAGAATCTTCGAGGTCTCAATGGCCTCCAGTAGCTGCTGGGAAATATATTCTCCTCTTTCCAATTCCACATCATCCATGAATGTGCTTATACCACAACTTCTGAAACCATTGTAGAGATGGCTTAGAAAGCTCTTCCGCACATCTGCTCCACGGAAACTTAAAACACATCGTAGGTCCATCCCTCAGGACTTCGCTCCATGCCTTGAGTCATACCTAACATGTGATTTCAAAGAGACATCAAGGAGTGTCATTAGAACAAGATTCTCAGAGGCAATTTTTGGGGGAAACAAAGTTTTGACAACGAAAGCATGAAGGGTATGTGAAATAAATTGTAACGAATCACTCTTAGCACTTTAGGATCTGGAAAAGGAAAAAAAATCTCCTGTGAAATTATTTGCTTCAGAAGTACAAGAGGACAGTCATAGGCTCATTTTGAGTAAAATAAGATAATAGAAAGGAATTTTTGAGTAGAAAGTGAAGCTTCAGATGGAAGCATGATCAGCTTAAAGTTATCTTGTGCTACTACTTTGATCCTTGAAAACAATCACAGATGATTACTGTACTAAGAAATGGATTCAGCTAAACGATATATCAGCCCCAAAATTTCACAGAACAAGCAATATAGATATGTATATTGTATACATTAACTTTTACAGAAGGGGATGAAGACGAAGAGCTATACCAAATTAGAAAGGAGAAACAGGACAGAACGAGTTAGTCCTCTTTGTCTTCTTGATTAAACTAAAATGGATGCCTTTTCTGGAACACTGATGAAAAGTTGCAAACAACTACAAAAAAAAGGGAAGAAGAGCAAACGAGTTAAATATAAAAGAAGAAACCAGAGAAACCTTTCAAATGAAAGCTTACTAGAGATCAAATCCGCTTCCTTACAGTTTCCTCTCCATCTTTTCCACTTGATGAACAGAATGATTGAAGTCTTGAGGGACAACCCTGCAAAAACGAGTTGACTTATGATTCTCAAAATCAATGTTGAAGGGCCAATCAACCCAAAGTCAGTGACTTGGACTGGAATCATCTACTCTACTACACAGTTCTCCTGAAAAGCTATTAACAATGTAAAGAAGGAATCAACAGATAAACAATCCAATGATCTTCTTCGACAGAAACAACAAGCAAGTCGTTTCACAGAAATTTCTGGAGCAACTTACTCTAGTAAACTCACTGTGACATTTCGTCGAACAACTTCAAGGCAAGGACCCTTACTAAAGCGATACGTGAATTAATCCATTGCCATGAACGATGAACCGTTTCCTCGACTTAGGGGTCAAAAAGCTCGTTTCTAAAATCGGGAGCTTGTAATCTCTTTTTCTTTTAAATGCCATGAACAGGAAGATGGAGAATATGTGGCAAGCAGAAGAGAAATCTAAAGAAGATGAGAGAGGACAAAAAAGAAAAGTCAACTAAGAAGATGATCGAAAGACTTCGTCGTCTCCTATGGGCTAATTAATTATGAGTTTATTACATTTATTTTCAGGTTTGTATCCCACCATGTATTCTTTTTATTTAAAAATTCAATCAAAATCAGATGAAAAAGAAAAACGAACCAAAACCTTAGAGAGAGAAAGGAGGAAAGAGGAGAAAAAAAGAAGAGAAATGGTAAGTTTATTAATTTTAGTTTTTTTCTTATGGTTGTTGATAGGCTAACACACTACAGAAACAAGTAGTGGGTCGACTCGACCAAAACTTGACCCATTAATCCAATTCAACTATTTAATTTTGATCCAATAGGTTGATGAATTAACAGATTGATGATTTAACAGATTGAGGAAGCAACGATAACAAAAAAAAATACAAACACCACTGTTTTAAAAATAAAAACATTCAAAACACCACAAAAAAAAAAAAAACACATTCAAAACATATTCAAAACACCACCAAAAACTCGTTAACCCGGAAGTAGAAGTAAGGAACCCACCAAGAATTGTTATTAGAAGGAAGGCCTTTTATAGTATTTAATATCTGCATTGTTAGTTTTCGCGTTAAGACTTAAGCAACTACATGACAGATGAAATTGGGGCAAAGCTAAAAAAGGCATAGCCAAGTTTTAAGATACCTCTAGTAGAGTTTTGGTAGGCCTGGGTGTTGGGGTATTCGTTCGAATTCAGTCGAGAGAAATTTGAGTTCGGGTTTTCAAAAACTAAAAAGCCCAAAAAATAAGCGAAGAGCATCATCGAAGTAATCAAGTAAAAGACACGGATCAAAGTCAAGAAACAAATTCCGAGTCATCCTAAAAACCATTTGTCTTATTTTTTTTCACTCTAAATCCTTATTTATTTGGTCCATCTTGTTCTCAAGCTAAACTTTTAGTTATTTTCTATGTATAAGACGAATCTGATCTTCCAAATTATATATATTTATAAACTTTGAGAGTTGTACAATTACGATAAGCATAAGGAAAGCCTTAGTTGGATATGAATGAGCCATTTCCCCACCCTGATTAGACCACTCTTCTGACTTCCTTCTGCATCAATTAATCAATCAATTGCACATGTTTCTGCATAGCAAAAACTGATGTCGTCGATAGCAACATCCAACTACCCAGCTTAATTTTCATTTACTCTGGCCACATGTTTCATCATTTAATTCATACCTAATATCTTGTCTCGTATTACAAGCTGAGTTCAAAACTGTACTAGTGCCCAAGAAGGCCACGTCTGTAAAAGAAATCTAATTTTATGCAAGTTAGCAAAAAAATAGATAGCATTTGCTTGATCATATATATATATATATATATATATATATATTGTGTTTAGGGCTGGTCATCCATCTTATATATTCTTAAAGAAATACAAAGCAAGTTATATCTAATAACTAATTCTATTAGTCCATGAAAAGTAAACTTCCATATTGGTGCGTTTGTGTAGCCTGAGTTGACAAAAAACAAATAAAGGAATACAAATACAGAAGCGTTAGGGATTCCATCAATGGCCGGAGGATGTAAACCATCACCACTGCTCTTAGATCACTTATTGTGGTCAATGTTTGAATCAGTGACCAGCTAATTTCAGTAACTTTTTCTCATCTTGTTTCAGTTTGTTGAATAGTCTCTAAAACCAGAGATTCTTATTATTAGAATGATCTTTATATACAAACATACTGCTGAAATAACCATGAGAGAGGACACGATTAGAGGTTATGCCTTTGACTACAGGCATACAAAGCAAATCATCCATACAACAAACTTGTCCCAACATATATAAACGTACTCAAAATATATGAAATTATAATATGCATCGTTCCATTAGTTCCGATTCATTTTACTCTGCATACGGAAGTAACTATAGAATGTGAAGAAGGTCAGGATTCTAGTGAGGCCTAGAAGCATCAGAGCAGCACAAGATGCTACCGAGGTCCATGGATCAGAACCGAAGAAGGTGTGAGCCAATTCTTTGCAACGTACGCATGCGGTATCTTTTTGAAGTTTGCTTGTTAACTCCTGTAAAAACTTCAGCTAGATAACTCTTAGATATGTCGAAAGCAGCATCTTTGCCTATGTTCTTGAAGAACCGAGAGACTTGTTGATCAGTCTCAAAATAGTTCTCCATGATCCCCTTTTCCCTTAGGAGCCTCGCGTCGGCTTCATCGTTCATGAGGCAACCCATAAAAGCGACGTAGCTGGTTATGTGGCTTGGACAATGCCCGTAGAACTGCTCAAAAGCAACAAAGTTCACAAAGACTTGGCTGATGAAGTCGTCCAGGACCAATGGTGGTATCTCAAGCACACCTTTCTTGAGTTTTATATTTAACCATGTGTCTGCTTCTACACTCTGCTTAAGTACTAGTCCCTTGTTACGGAGTCTTGTGGCAGAGGTGATCATTCGGAGGAAAGGATCTGAATCAGATTCCCACGTCACCGTTTGAGATTTCTGTCCACGCCAACATGGTATAGACAGACACGTGACGTCATCTAGGGTTTTGTCCTTCTTCGAAGGACAAGGGATGAAAGTTTGACGAATGAGATCAAGGAGATGCTTAGCTTGAATATTGTAGTTACGAGGCCGAGATATTCCTGGTAGTTGTGTTGAATAGCGGAAGAATTTGATGGCCATCCAGTTCAAGCCACCGGCAGGGCTTATCTTCGAGGTTACAAAGAGAGTTTCTAGAAGAAAGAGAGGTACCTGATTTTCCAAAAGTAGAAGATCTCTGTGAATAGTCGCGAGAATCCAAGGCATATTAAAAATTGGATCGTCTTTCGCAGTGAGATCAACTTTCCTTGAGACGATGAGGAACAACATAAGAATGGTACAACCATCAAGAAGCATCATATCGATCAGTTTCTTCCGGTCGAACTCAACAAGATCCTCAGAGTAAGAACTCCTTAGAGCTTCCTCATTTTTAGATACCCCCTCGAACAATTCTTGATAAGCCACACCATTTTTTCCAGCTTCTTCAACGAAAAGACGAAGAAACCGAGGCTTGTGCTCTTCAAGCATCATGAGACTCTTTTGCCCGTGATGGTAAGGTCCTATCGAAAGGAGGCTGGGGTCATAGGCATCGCTATTCATTCGACGAAGGCGATGACTGATTCTGAAGATGCAACAAGATTGATTACCGGCTGATTCCTTTAGAAGCTTTGGCATAACACGTTTCGAGAGCGCTTCATTGTCCATGGTCCTCAGCTTTGGTTCTGTTCTGAATTATTCTTCTTTGAAAAGTATGTTTTTCGGTAGGAAAAGAGACATCAATTTGGATACCTAACAGGAAAAGTAGGATGAGAGGTTGTCAGGTGATAGACAAACGTATTAAAGAGGATCAGAACACATTTACTATGATGTCTCAATCACTGTGATTCCAACAATGACGTCATTGTAATTACTCAGGAATCCTCTAATTTCTTTATTAAAACTCCTATAGCTATAAGCACGCTTGTACTTAATTTGTATATATTTGCACTCTACACAATGAATAGAAGATAACACATTTCATATCACTTCTACTTGTCCATTATGATATTGGCGCAGAAAACTAGATTGACCTCTGATCCTTGAGAAACATTTTAAGAAAATAATCTTTCATTCAAGTGTTGTTTATAACTATGCCATGGCATGATGATCTATCATGCATCATCAAATGGCATTCTTAGATTCATTTTAAAAACATATTTAAATTATTAGAGTAATTACATGGTATGTCACTCAATCAAAAAAACTAACCATAAAATTAACTATATGTATATAAAAATCTCTCTCTATATATTTTCTTATATGAAAGCCACAATTTTTTTTATATAATTTATATTACTCAACCAATAAAATAAAATAACAAAGATTTGATGTACGATTGTATCATATTAATAATATTAAAATTATTTTATTTTCTTATTATTATTTTTTTGTTAGACTAAATCCAATTATCAAATCAAACATATAATTAAAAAGTAAGATATTTTTAATTATAATTTATTTTTAAAAAATTTCATATGGAAAGTCAATGCAATATATATATATAATAGATTCATATTAGATATGCTCACATATTTCGAAAAATAATTATACTAAAATATCAATGGTTTTCTTTTTAATTTACTAAAATATACTGAAATATTTTTCACATATTATATTATATCAATATCGTAATGGTATAATATAATACCATATTTGATATAATATAATATATTATAATATAATAATATAAGCTGTTTGTGAGATTAAAGTAGACAAAAAGCTGTAACTCTGCTAAACCTGCTTGGATTTTTTTCTTTTTGGCAACATGTTAAATAAATCTAAAAAACATTAAAATGACCAATAAAAAAAAAGAAAAAGAAAATAAAATTATCTCTATCCTGGTTCTGTGTTTTTTTGTTTTTTTTTGACAACATGATAAATAAATCTTAAAAACATAAAAATGACAAAAGAAAAAAAAGAAAGAAAAAGTAAACAAAAACATTTCTATCCTTCTTCGGTGAGCCAAACAAGAAGAATAGAATCTACGAAAACATATTCGATTCCCTATTTTGTTATTTGTAAAGACATGAAAAATTCAAGCAAACATAGAAACAATATGGATATTTTGACTTAATTTTTTGCATATATAGTATGTTTAGGTCTAGATGTGTTACTAGCATTGCGTCAAGGGATGTGCCTGATTGGTGAAAGAGGAAGGAGGAGAGAGAGAGTTACCAAATCATAGCTCTTTTAATACACACAACATTCTACTCATGCCTGGCTCCACTAAAGTTTTTTTTTTTTAAATAACCAGGGATATCAAATCA